>ML776788.1:665119-687142 GCA_009831015.1 Picea engelmannii
TATCTCAAATATGTGTGAGCTTTGTAATGTGTAGGAATATGTGAAGGATTAATTCAAAGGACTTCTCGAATACTTCCTCCACCATTTCAATATTTGAGGAGATAATTCAAGCCCATTCCAAGGAGAAGATTATGGAGATTTGGATGGAATATCTTATCTAATATATATGAGAGATATGTGTGAGGATTTAAAGGGATTATATTTTGTAATAATGGAAAATAGGTTGAGAGAATAGTGGATCTGTAATAATGAGATGGTATCTTATCTTCAAGGCTCTCATGTATAAAAGAGAGTGCTCTCTCTTCATGAGGATTCAATTAGATTATTCAAGTAGAAGAGGAATTAGATTATTCAATTAAGATGTAATTAGAATTAGAGTAGTCATTAATGATAGTCATTAGGATTCGAAAGAGAAAGGGATTCTTAGCTTTGATTCATGGTTTTGGTTTTCATGCTTTCATTATTCTTTTATGAAGATTGATTTGATTATTGAATGTAAGATTGCCTCATTGGTGAGATCTCTCATATGTTGTTATGCCATTCAAATCTTCACTTGTTGTATCTGCTTTTCCTCATTGAATGTAAGATTGATTCATGGTTTTGGTTTTCATGCTTTCATTATTCTTTTATGAAGATTGATTTGATTATTGAATGTAAGATTGCCTCATTGGTGAGAGCTCTCATATGTTGTTATGCCATTCAACTCTTCACTTGTTGTATCTGCTTTTCCTTCATGTAGTTCTCCATTTCTAGATTAATTTCCTTTACGCAATTTCCCATTCTTAGAGTAATTTCATTTACGCAACTAGATTAATGATTCTATTTCATTCATGTGTTAGATCAATGATTCAATTCCAGTTGTATCTTAAACATTAGATTAGATTGCTTCAATCTTGCATATACTTTGCATGTGCTTCGTCAGTTTACGACCCTCAGGTTGACAAATTAGATAAGTTGGGCAAATACTACAATGCAATTAATTCAACATTAGTTCGGCCCAATGTAACGATTGTTGTTCCTTTTGCAAGTCATGTCGTTCCTTTGAATAGAACAACCGTCGTTCCTTTTACGATTGTTGTTCCTTTACAAATTTTGCATCTCTGGAGGCTGGGTATTGAAAATGGAAGGTAAGAACCTACGTAGGCGACAAGTAAAACGCTTGTGCCAGCACCTACCTTTGGTTGATGCATAGAGGTTGTTTTTAGGACATCTTTAGAGCCCAACAGTGGGTGACAAAGTTTGGTTGCACTTGCAGAAAGAACGCTTTACATGACCCCATCAGAAGCTTCGCCCACTCCATTATGGGCCGTACACTATCACCAAGGTCGTGGGGAATAATTCTTTTGAGATCAACATTCCTCCTTTCCTTGGCTTGCACCCAGTGTTCAACATGGATCTCCTTTGCCCTTATTTCCCACCATTATTGGACACCTCAGAAGTAGAAGAACAATTGAAACCAATAGAGCTCAACCCCGACTGCATACAATAGGCATCCAATGATTAGATTGTGGAAAGACAGATCAAGGTCACTCAACAACAAAGGATCCATCTTTATCGAGTCGTCAAAGCAGGGCATCTCCTGCACCAAGGCAAGTGGCTCACCCGGGGCCAAATTCAACATAAATTTCCTCATCTGATGGGGGACCTCAACGCAATGGAGACCATTTCTTACTAAGGATGGAGGATTGATCTAGATGGATATCGGTGGCCACCCACCTTTTCCAACTGGCTCAAAATAGTTTTCTGACAATTTTGACAATTTACTATTTTTAGCAGTTTTAACTTTCGGGGCCATTTTGAGGGCCTAAATGAAGGTTTTTCATGATCAAGCTTCTCAATGATAGCCAAAGGCATGATTGAGCCCCAAAAATGAATCTCCTCGATGATACCTTTCCAACGGGCTATCACATTCCTAAAACAAAGATCGTATGCAAAAGTTACGACTCTGGGAAGTTGATGTACTAACTTACCCAAACGGGGCCCACATGACTTTTGGCGCTTCATCTCCCAGGGTTAGGTTTTTGGATGTATAGGGTTTTTGTAATTATTTCTTATTGTAAAAAAGGCCTTCAGAGCCTCATTGTAACCTTCTTCTTGTGAATGCGCGATGCCTTCACATCTCTTCTCAGAGATAAGTCGTCACCATTCCAACAAGCTTGTTTCTGCTGCATTTTATAGTTTCAGCTTATTTCATTATTGAATAGAAAACCAGTTTTACTGTATCTCTATTATTTTGTGTTAAGAACCTGTTAATAATCTGTATTCATTTTGTTCTGCTCATAAAATCTAGATCATAGAGCAACAAAACCTGACGACCCATTCCAAGACTAAGCGTAGAGAAACTCACACATTTGGACAACGACAAAGTAGGAGCCCTATCTAGCCAAACCTGGCATCATGCCGATAAAATTGGTAATGGATCTCCAAGCTCTTCCTATTAATGTATTGCACAATAGATTTGTAAACTTGATTATCTTCATATCAACTATATTTTGAAAATTTTGAAACTTCACTTTTGGTCAATATGTGCGAGAGGGGGATTTTGATGCCCTTGACATGGTCAATTTTTTTGAGAGGGGGATTTTGATGCCTTCGGCATGGAATTTCCAGCCAACCCCATGAAGAATTTTGAAATAAAGGCTAGGCAACCACTTGATGTTGGTTTTCCTACCAAAATTTCTAATTCTACGCCTGAGAGATGAGGGACGGGGGTGCCAAGAGATCTATGTGGTGAAGAATGGAGAGACTCTGCAAAGTATCAACGTTAGGTGTGACACAACCTTCATTATCATAGACAATCCCCACATACATGATACTGATGATGTCTACGTAGGACTCATGCTTACTCTCATATCTCCCCAATCTTAAAATCTATACACTCTGCTTAGCTTACATGTTTCGTACAATTTCATAACCTCAACTTATTTTGTGGATTGATTTTAGTTGGGATGTTGTTGATTGTATTCAACGAAACAAATTTCTTATGAGCTGTTCATTTTATGGTGATTTTTTTGTTGGCCTACTTATATTTCTCTCTAAATTTTCATAACGGAACTGTAAACTCTAACGGTGGCTTTTATATGTTTCCACCGCTATCTTCCAGGAATAATAACATAAAATTTGAGAGGGATCCCACTTTCCTCCATTTTATCTTTCCCAGCTGATTATATTTTCTTGTGTGCTCGTGCTAATAAAAAGTAGATGGTTCATTTATTGTACAACACCCAATCATAACTGTAACTATGGGTTGAAACTGTAAATTATATGAACTATTTTGGAACAATTCCATTTGTTTGCAACTGCTCTCCAAGTTCTATTTGTTTTACAATTTAAGGCTATTCTAGACAAATCCCATAAGTGGCCACTTTGTTTGCAATCTAAGCACACTCTGGACCAACTAACAAGTGGCCACTTTATGCACAAGGAATCATTGAACTTGGTTATCCAATAAATGGTTTCATAACTATCATTAAAGGCATGTGATATAGATAAATAGCTTGAAGGACCGACATAGATATAGAGTAAAAATAAATGGAGGTTTTGCAGGTTTTGCTTCCCCGACTTTCTATTTCATTTTCATTGGTATTCCTTAATAAATTCTATGTGATAAGGATCAATGGTGATAAGGTTGAGGGGTTTTGGGATTGGGGTTTATAGTGGATAAAGGTTAAACATTAAGCATGGTTATAATGGATTATAGCTTGTCTTCCACCCTTCCTTTTTGCAAAACACCAATCTCCATAATAGTTTTGCCCCTAATGCTAAATTACTTAACAAGGGATCTTTAGTATTCCACCCTATGTTCTCCTTAGTAGCCCTCAATATACTTCTAATGATTAGATGGACTTCTTGGTGTTGGTCTTCCCATCCTTTCTAGAGGAAATTTTGGATATCTCTCCTAATTTGTTGTGTTATCCCAATTGGAGCTAGCATAATTGATCATTGAAAATTTGGTAAGGATGACAAGACTAATCTAATAACAACCACTCTTTTGGTTAGATTTACCCACTTGAAGCCCCATTGTTTCATTTTTATCTTGATTTTTTAGGCATGTGTTTCCAATCCACTTCTTTTGGATTTCTCAAAGTTAATCCCATGTATTCAAATGCTATCCAATTTAGAAGACAAGGGAACTCTAAGATTCTAGTTATGGATTGTAGTTGTTGGGAAGAGGTGTTCCACCCATACATATGACCTTTTCCTTTGTTAATATGAATGCCTAACACATTCATGAATTGATGCTCTCCACATGACTAAGGTATCATAAAAAAATGCAAACAATTACTCTTAATAAGATTATTTTCTCTCTGGTGGAATCTTCAATAAATTGGAATCGCCCGGTGAAAATTTAAACCAAAAATATTCTTGAGATAAAACATCAAAAACTAAATTCTCAAAGGTGAACTTATTTATATACAACTTATATCTCCCGATTCAATCAACAAGAACAAAATTGACTAAAGAAATCAAACATTCAGTGAAGCCAAGAAAATATCTTACAAATCCCATGAAGATTACCCCAATGCTTCATATTTGACCAAAGTAGAGAAATGTTGAGATGATGCCAACAAAAAGTTGATTTATTGTTCAATTTTCTTCTAAGATATGAGCACACACCCTACTAATGACATAAGGTTTCACTTCTAGAAACTTGGTCTATCCAGTGCTCCACAAAATCACCTCTCTCTGTGATTAGAATGTGATCGAGGATGCCATATGAGACAACAAAATACTCAAGATGCAGAAGCTTGCTCATCATCACCATGTTGACTTGTTGCTTTCTATCAAGATGAATCCATGGATTCTCTTTTTCTTCAACAATGTGCAATACCTCATAATGAGTAGGGGACCTCATATTAATGGATAGAGCTTCATCCTCATTGCACCTTTTATCTTGTTTTAGAAAATGATTTAGTCTATTTCGAGCAATGTCTTCTTTATTACAAATTGAACATTTTTCCATGATGAAGACAATTTCAAATGAAGAATATAAATTTACATCCAATTTGCTAGCGGTAAAAGCTTTTCTTCTTTCTTGTTTTAGTTTTTCAATGTCATTGTAGATGATCAAGTAACAAGAGTCACGAGGGTTTAATTTATTTTTAACCACATTTCCTTTTTCTACATTCATTTCCAAAGCATTCCCTTCAATGTTCACACTTGCTGCCTTTTTAACCAGCTCCAAACTTTGCTCATTATCAATGTTTTATATATGAAACTTAAATTCCCGAACAAAAACGTTAGTACCTCCAAACTCACCTAATGTTTTACCCAACTGCATTTTGCATGTAGCCTTATCTTCTTGTGATTTAAAGCATGATATCTCTTTCAATATACTATTGGCATTCAAGACTCATAACTTCAATTATTAGAACCAAAATCTGCTCAAAATAAGTCTGTTGATTACAAGTGTCAGTGTGTAAATAATTTTCTAATTGCAGCCTTGCACCATGGGCATCTTCGACAAAGTATTCACTCTTGTTTTTGGGATGAGCTTCACAATACTGCTGGTTTTGAACATTTCCTTAATTAATTTCTTAAAACAATGAACATTTTCCAAACCTTTATGTGCATTCTCCTCTTCAAACTTTTTGCAAAGTTGATTTTGTGTGTACTGAGTTGTAATATCATGAGGTATTTTCTCTTCTTCTAGGTCTACTTGGATATCCATGTCTTTCTTCTTATGTAATATTTCAATTTGATTATGAAAATGGTATTTTTTATCCCCTGGAGCAACATTGAAGACTGTATCTTCACGAGACTCTTCAAAAACATTTTCAGAAATACTATACTAAAAAAAACAACAATGTCTTCTTCATCCATACTAAATCTTTGATTCAAATTGCAGTTCAACTCTTATTGAATTTGGAATTTTTATATTCCTCACTATTGTTAGAATCATGAGAGGAACAAAAATTTGAACCAACACTACTAAACTGATTAGTACTTACCAAAGCCTTTGTTTCTCCAAATGGAAATTGTATTACATGATCTTTTTCTGGGACAATGATTTCTTTACACTGTACAAATATATCTTTATGTTGTTATGGGAAAACAACTACGAAGACTTCTTCATAAAAACTTGGGGTAGCAACTTTCTCATCCAAATGATGATCTTTTTCTTCTAGAGCAAGAGGAAATGGTGCATGTTCTTGAAAATATTTAGTTTCTTACTCTTCATCACAACTGTAGCATACATCTTCCTCATCATCATTGTTACAATAATTACGTTCTTCCAATTCTCATTCACAACAGTCTTCCAGGAGAACTTATGCTGGATAAATCCTTTTACGATTGATTCATTTGAAGTTATCAAAATCAAAATATATGACATTGTTAAGTACCCAAGACTGAATGCTAAAAACACCACAATAGATATACAAGAACAATATGCAAAATATCCTTTATTATTATCAAACCCTTAGGGTAGGGCAACACCGTACAATGGATTCTATTATGGAAGGGATCCTCTTCTGTTCACTTGCCTCTTCGAGGGGGAATCCTCCTATTGAGCTACAACTCACAATACAATAATTCTCTTCATGTCCCATTACATTGCTTGAACTCCTTTATATAGTGCTACCATCACCTAAGAACATTATAGAGGAGGAATCTTCTAGAAGTAGAACCTTCTAAGAAGTCCTCTTACATTTATTATATCTAACTACCCATTTATTATATCTAGCTACCATAGTGAGCCTTATTTAATAATATAGTGGACCTAGTCCACCTTACATTGATTGGCCTCCACTATTATCACTATGGGCCCTCTGGGCCCCCACTACTACCTCTCTAGCTACCTAACATTCCATCCCCCTTATGAAAGCGTTGTACTCAACGCTTGATGTACAACCATATACCAGGGTCCCATGGATAATTGTGGACTATAATGTTGAAGAAGACTGGAGAACTAAGGTCCCATGTAGAAAGAAAATCCACCATGCTGAAGTAGTCCAACAACCATTGTAAGCTTGGGTCCCATGTCTAAGTGCTCATGTGAACTCCCCATGGAAGATTTTGGAACCCAATAACCAACTCAAAATTATGCTCCAAAGATTGACACTTATCATGTGGATCCAAATAAGAAGATCCATCCACATAGTGGAAAATGGTCGTAACAGAATCTGGAAGGAATAATACCACTGTAGAATATGCATGATGGACACTGGTAATAATATTTGGCTCCTGATTTGTTAAGAACCTGAATAGATCTAGAAATATAATCACCACAAATACTGAATACACAATAGATCTACAAAGAAATATAGAAGAAACCACACTTTATTATTACCAAACCCTTGAGGTAGGGAAATACCATACAATAGATCCTATTATGGAAGGGATCCTCTCCTGTTCACTTGCGTCTTCAAGGGGGCATCCTCCTATTGAGCTACTGCTCTAAATACAATAATTCTCTTCATGTCCCCTTACATTGCTTGAACCCCTTTATATAGTGCTACCATCACCTAAGAACATTCTAGAGGAGGAATATTCTAGAAGTAGAACCTTCTAAGAAGTCCTCTTACATTTATTATATCTAACTACCATAGTGAGTCTTATTTAATAATATAGTGGACCTAGTTCACCTTACATTGAATGACCTTCACTATTATCATTATGAGCCTTCTGAGCCCCCCCAACTACCTCTCTAGCTATCTAACATTCCATCCCCCTTATGAAAGCATTGTTCTCAACGCTTGATGTACAACCATATACCAGGGTTCCATGGATAAGTGTGGACCATAGTGCTGAAGTAGACTAGAGAACCAGGGTCCCATAGATAAGTGTGAACCATAGTGATGAAGTAGACTAGAGAACCAGGGTCCCATTGAGAAATCAAAGCCACCATGATGAAGTAGTCCAACCACCATTGTAAACCAGGGTCCCATGGCCAAGTGCTCATGTGAACTGCACATGGAAGATATTGACACCTAATAACCAACTGAAAATGATGCTCCCAATACTGACACCTATCATGTGGATCCAAATAAGAATATCCAACCACATAGTGGGAAATGGTCAACGATAAATTTGGAAGGAATAATACCATTGTAGAATATGTAGGCTGGACGTTGGTAATCATAACTAGCTCATGATGTGGGACATTGATGTTTTCTACAGAAGGTGGAGTAGAGTCAACAAATAAAATATGGAAGTGGTTGTCATCTCAGAAATGACAACTATCCATATACCAATAATCACAATCGGTCTCAAAATCATACCAAACATATATTTCTTGATTATATTCATCCCTGAGGTCCTCCATAAGAAATCTCTCCTGCATGTTATCCAATGAATCTTGAATACTACGAAAACTATCATTGAGGTCGTCTGTGAGGCCATCTACAAAGTCATCCAATTGGGCTTTGAATGCTTCAGTAATCTGTAGAATTTCTTTGAGGGTTTGAGAAGAAATAACCATCTGAGCACCCTATGAAAATTTATGAAATCTGCAGTCCCGTTGCCATCACGAAAAAACCCAAAAAATAGAACAATAAATTACTGTAGAAAATCGTCGCGTTTTCCGAAAAACCCTGAAAAACTGCTGAATTTAAAATGCTCATAACTTCACTTCCCGGACTCCGTTTCGGCTGATTTGTTTTTTGAAATTGGGTGAAATTGTGAGAGGAACATAGATCTATAATTTTTTTGGTCAAATTCGGCCTCCAGCTACTACAGAAATAAAAAAAATTGCGCCGCCGTCCGCGAAAAAAACCCTGAAAAATTGTAGATTTTAAAACTTCAATATCTTGACTTCCCGGACTCCGTTTTAGATGATTTTTTTTTTCAAATTCGGTGTTTTTTTGAGAGGAACTCAGATATACAACATGTTTCTTAAAATTTTGCATATAAATATACCAAAAATTTCTGGAATGTCGCGGCCCTCTTTTTTCTTCTCTGAGAAAAAAAATCTGCAAAAATAAAAAGTATTTGATCACAATGTCTGCCAAGAAAAGTTATTTGATACCACTTGTTAAGTACCCAAGACTGAATACTAAAATCACCACAACATATATACAAGAAAAATATTCAGAATATCCTTTATTATTATCAAACCCTTAGGGTAGGGCAACAACGTACAATGGATCCTATTATGGAAGTGATCCTCCCCTGTTCACTTGCCTCTTCGAGGGGGCATCCTCCTATTGAGATACAAATCACAATACAATAATTCTCTTCATGTCCCATTACATTGCTTGAAATCCTTTATATAGTTCTACCATCACCTAAGAACATTATAGAGGAGGAATCTTCTAGAAGTAGAACCTTCTAAGAAGTCATCTTACATGTATTATATTTAGCTACCATAGTGAGCCTTATTTAATAATATAGTGGCCCTAGTCCACCTTACATTGAATGGCCTCCACTATTATCACTATGGGCCCTCTGGGCCCCCACTACTACCTCTCTAGCTACCTAAAAGACATAGAGAAGATGATAATTCATAGATGATCATGATATCATTACTATAGGTGGGAATGCCACTGTCAAATACAAAACATGGTAGAAAATAGAACCGTAGATGGAAGAATATGTTAACTTGTTAGTCCTCCTCCTCCATGTCATAACCAAAATCATTAAGGTCTCATCAAGGTAACCACCACTGTCTATACTCTCTCTTCCATCCTCTTCCTCTATATCTAGTCCAAGATCTGCATCATGTGGTTTTCATTGGCAATTTTTCATTGCTAGGAAGATGTTGCAACATTTCCTTTGCAACTAAATGCCAATGTGGATCCCAACTAGACATTGGGTTTCTTCTCTAGGTGACGATTGTTATGTAAATGTAATGAGTGACTTCAATAACATATAGTTATGGATTCAATCCTTATTTAAAATAAGGTCCAATGTATTAATAATTCTTATATCCTTTAATTTCTTATTTACAATGGATATCATCCTCTTTTCTGTCATATCCAACAACCCCTTAGCATTGTCAAGTTTTTTGAAATCAAAGTTCTCATGAAGACAAAATGAATACCTAATTGCACTAGAAATATGATTCTACTTTATGTATATTTTTATAGGTTAGGGTAGGTAGGTAGGTGATTCAATAATCCTAGCCAGTGCTTCATTCGAGAAATAGATTATTTTGGTTTTATATGCTTATGTTTCTGTGTATTTTGTACATGAATGGACATTGTGACCAAATTATTCGTTAAGGGGGTCATAAAGATGTTACATCTCACTAGGTAGTCTTGATAAAACCAAAAGACATGTTGATTAGGAAAAGTATTGAAAAGGGAGTAGAAAGGAGGCATGTTGTGTATGCTAATTGGCATACACAACAATCATTGTGCCTGTTGTGTATTCCAAGTGGTATACATAGCATGCCCAATGGGCATACAAAATAGCCATAGGGCCTGTTGTGTATGCTAATTGCCATACACAACAGGTCCAATGGGCCTGCTTTATATGCCAATTCGCATGAACAATAACCACAATGGAGGTTGTGTATGTCAATTGGCATATATATCAAGCCCATTGGGCTTGCTGTGTATGCCAATTTACATACCTAGCAACCACAATGGCTGTTGTGTGTGCCAAGTGGTATACACAACAAGCCCAATGGTTGTTGTGTATGACAAGTGGCATACACAACATGACCAATGGTTGTTGTGTATGCCCATTGGGCTTGTTGTGTATGCCACTTGGCATACACAACAACCACAATGGATGTTGTTTATGTCAAGTGGCATAAACAACAGACCAATTGTATATGCCAAGTGGCATACACAACATGCCCAATGGGCCTGCTCTGTTTGCAAATTTCCATACACAACATCCATTGTGGCCTGTTGTGTATGCCAATTAGCATACAAAACAACCATTGGGCCTACTGTTGTGTATGTTGTAACTATGCAACTTATGCAACTTTATGCAACTTATGCAAATTTATGCAACTTTATGCAACATGCAATTTATGCAACTATGTAACTTATGCAACTTTATGCAACATGCAATTTATACAACTTTATGCAACATGCAATTTATGCAACTATGTAACTTATGCAACTTTAATGCAACTATGCAACTTATGCAATTTTATGCAACTATGCAACTTTATGCAATTTTATGCAACTATACAACTTATGCAACTTTATGACACATGCAACTTATGCAACTTTATGCAACTATGCAACTTATGCAACTTTATGCAACTATGCAACTTATGCAACTTTAATGCAACTATGCAACTATGTAACTTATGCAACTTTAATGCAACTATGCAACTTATGCAACTTTATGCAACTATGCAACTTATGCAACTTTATCCAACTTTATGCAACTATACAACTTATGCAACTTTATGACACATGCAACTTATGCAACTTTATGCAACTATGCAAATTTATGCAACTTTATGCAACTTTATGAAACTATGCAACTTATGCAACTTTATGCAACTTGACTCTTAGACATGAAAATTCAAATTTCTTCATGGTGGATAGTGTTACACTTTCCAACGCACTAGATCAATACATTTACATCATTTTCTACATCATGAAGATTGTTTATTTCTAGCTCATAGGAATTTTATGTTCAAACTAACTTTTGATATATGCCTTGACTTTTGCTCATGGCTCACAAGGCTTGACTAGGCTCACCGATGTTGTATATTCCCCCTGAATTTTGCACTAGTCTGTCTATGCTCATAGAGGTTGTATTTTCCCCCTGAATTTTGCACTAGACTGTCTATGCTCACAGACGTTGTACGTCCCCCCTGGCTTTTTCATTAGACTTACATCTTGACTTGTAATATCATAAAGAATATCGTTCGTCCTGACTTTTGGTTTGACTCACAGAGGTTGTACATTCCCCCTGGATTTTGTTAATACCTCACAAGACTGGTTGATTCTCTAAATCTCCCTGGCTAGCCTCAGGGTGGCCCATCTGGCCTCTCATTGGAGAATGATTGTTGATGATGCCAAATTTAAAAAAATGGTAGGCCTATGGAAACTCATCTATCTTACCAAGACAAATATTCATTGCAAAATAAGAAATGTGAAAGTCTCTGCAGTTACTCTTGAACCAAGATCAAGTTTCTTAAATGTGAATTCAATACCATGAAGAAATGGCTTTGTGCAAATATGGTTTCACATCTCTAAAGCATCCTCAAACATATAATCTAAATCTAGAGAAAATCTCTCTATGATAAATAATGAGAAATTAAAATCATGAGTGACGACATAAAATAACATGACATCAATCTCAAAAGGCCTTACATTCTAATTAAACCATGCTTGTTGAATGTAGTTCACATTTCATGACTTTCAAGTAAACAATTGTCATCTGTTCCAAAATACTTAGCTCGCTAACTTATCTTCTCATTTTATTGAGTGTAGGTACCGCCAAATAAGTACATGTTAGATCTATCTTCCCCGACTAAGGATCAAGATATACTAGGAGAGGTTGAAAGTGAGACGTATTGCATTAGATCTAACAGTTATAGATCAACTAGAGCTAAAAAGGTAAGGAGAAGATTTCATAGACGCATGAAGTTTTTTATTGTCGAAGGAGGGTCATGTAATTATGGTGATGAGAGCATAGGTGACATTGAGTTTCCCTTGAGGTATAGACATCTAGTGAAACCATGGGTACCTAAGGAGCTACCTCAATTGGACACATATTTCTTCATCAATGGGAGGATGTATCGCATTGCTCCATCGTCCTTACATGGATTGGGGCTATTTTCCATGGATAGCATAAAGGTCAAATATGGTATTGTAATTGAATTGATGGAGTATGTCAGACCATGCTACAAATACAATCATTGGTTGATGTTGGCTTGATTTACGTGAAGTATGCAAAGATACAGAGTTGCTGCAAATTATATATAACTAGTAGACAACAATCGAAACAAAGGGGAGACTATGTATATTGATGGAAGGCCAAAAGCTTCCGAAAACATTGAGGGATTTATAAATAGTGCACAACCAGGGACGACAACTAAACTAAGCAACCGAATTGAATATTTGAGGGGCGTGAAGGAAATCGTATATTCATATGTGCAACAAAATCAATAGTTGTAGGTGAAGAGTTGTTGATCGATTAAAATTTGAATCAAATAGATGGAGGGGATGCTACTATGGGGGTATATATATTATATACCATTTAACTCAACCTTTGATCAATCACTCATATTATTTTTTTTTCATTAATTATCTTATATACCATTTAATTGAACCATTTGCATTAATTGTTGTGCTTCTTGTATTGTGGCAAAGTGATCATGCCCGGATGCCTGCACGGTCTAGAGGAAGCTCCGAACAGGTAAAATTCGATGTGATAACAATATTATTATTATTATTATATAATAGTTGTTAATATGATTACAATATCTAATTTTTTTTAATGTTACAATTATTTTCATAAATTTTATTGATTGATTTACTGTGTCAGGGAGATCGTGGAAAATCACTTGCAGCTACATCCATCCTGGGTGACCGTGGAAAGTCACCCGCAGCTACATCCGTCCAGGGTGACCATGGAAAGTCACCCGCTATGCCACATCAGGTAAATTTTAATAGTAACTAAGTATGATTACAATAACTAAATTTATTTAATGTTAAAATTAATTTCCTTAATTTAATTGTTTGATGTTTGTAGTCCACACTCGATGTGGATGATGAGGTGATTGAGGAAGACATATGTTATTCGACAAACCCAATGGAAACTATTAGGAAGGCCTTGAAAAGGGAAAACATAGAATTACTTGGTTTGATTAGCAGAAGACCCATGACGGAGGAGATCAACGCAATAATTAATGAGCTGAATGATCAAATACATTCTTATGGGGTAAGTTGAATCTTTGTATAATTTTATCATCTATGACATATATTCATTTATTATTTTTAGTTTTATATTTTTTATATGATCTAATAAAGTCAAGTATTCCTTTTGTAGGATTTTTTAAAACATGAGAGTGGACAACCTACAGAGACCGTTATTGGTAGCATTGATGCTCCGGTGTGGCCACAACGTCGACATAGCATACCGATGAGGATTTTTTACTCTCATGAGGTTGGCCTTGAATCAAATGATGAACACATTGATTTTGAGCATCATGACATGCCCGAGTAGGGCCTTACATGCATTGAGACTCCACATGATGTTGGAGATGAACCCAATGTCGATTGTGAGGAAGATTATCCTGGAGAAGCACTGGTTTACGAGATCACTAGATGTCACCTTTCTGGTGGATGACGACTGTGTTCCAATAAATATACAAAAGATTGCATGTATTTGTTAATTCATTGATTGAATTTTATCATGTAATTGAAAAACACATATCTCAAAATTATTTTAAATTAATGATCATAATGTTTTTGCGGGAAAAAATGTATCATATAGGAACTTGAATGACAAGGCATTAGATATTTTTGGACGCACCATTCGCACAAGGTGGAATGGCCAATATAGAAATTTTAAAGATGAATTGATAAGCCATATGGTAAACTTGTTTGGAAATACATTCAACAAAAAAGTGGTCACCCATTTAGCTGGCAAGAGTTTGAAATATACCAGAGCCCAATATAGGCAAAGATTGGAAGAAAACCTCAAGTATGAGCACCCTCCCATGGTTTGGGAGAAAGAGTGGAAGGCACTAATAGAGGATGCAAAGGATAATTTTCTAAAAAGCGAAGGAAAAGAACAACGACATGGTAAAGCAAGGTATGACACATATCATATTTTTAGTGAAATATGATCATTTTTGTTTTATTTTTGTTTTAAATAACAATTGTGACATCTAACATATTTCAAAATTTTCATAGGCTGCCCAACACTTCCAAAGAAACAAACGCTAGAATGGAAAAGCACGAGCAACATAAACTGGGCCAGGGTGTCTATAGAAAACTAAGAGCACGAATCGTAAGAATTAAATGATTAACTTTGACAAATATTTATTTAACAGTAGCAAACGAATAACTGTTTTATTACAAGCAATTTTAATGATGTTATGCATTCCAAGGAAATACGTTCAAATCCCCTACCATCAAGGAAGACCTAAAACTTGGTTTCAAGTTTGGTTTTCAAAGTGTGATTGAATATCGAAAAAGCTTGGGGCAAACACCAATCTCCCCAATTATGCAAATGCAGGTAAATAAAATCAATAAGGCCATCATTTTAGTATACTTGTAAAATCTATTCATGATTGGTTATATCACCAATAAATAAATGTTTATGTTTGTTTTAAGCAGGAGAGAAACCAAAGTAGTGAGGGTAGCGATACTCATGAACAACTACCAGTTGATAGTGGGAAGAACCTATCACATGATATTGGGGAGCAGACTAGCCATTTGGGTATGTATGCTTTAAAAATATAAGTATGTATTATGATTATAGATATTTATTTGTTGGCGTGTACTTATAAAGTTTCTTCTTTAAATGGAAGAGCATGTAGCTCATGAGGGTGAACTGCAAGAGGAACAAATGACGCAAGAAATGCACACACCAGTTATCATGGCTAGACAAACAGGTAAAGAGCAATATTGTAATGTTATTCGAAATAATGAAATAGTTCTTTAAATAATATTTTAACATATCAATATGACCATTTTCATTGTTGCAGTTGATGCCCATTTGAAACTGTCTCCATGCCCTACTCATCGATTTACCAAAAAGTACGGTACATGAGGGCATGGAAACACAATCAACACAACTAGGAAAAGGTGCAAGAAATACATTGATAGACGAGGATGATGATATCCCACTCGTGGGTTAAAAAAAAACAAAAAAACAAAAATGATTGTATAAATTTATGACTTGTATTTTGATGATTATCATTATTAATATGAATTGATGTTTATACGACTTGCCTTCTTATGCATGAATGTTTATATGTTTATATGTATTGATGACTTGCCTACTTATGCATGAATGTTTATATGTTTTCTATGTAAAATAAATCATTTATTGGGTATGTGGAATTTAGAGCGATGTCAGGGGGGGAGGGGCCATATGAGCTTCCAACTTCATGTGGTTGGCCCTGTTCAGTAGAGAATAACCTATTCTCGAAACAAAGAGAATCTCATTAAGGTATTGCACTTTAGTATTTCTAGAGTCTTTTACATGTTTATTTTCTTATATATTATTTACTCATATAAATATTTTGTCTTTGATGATTTCTACAAGTCTTGGCGATGGAAATGCAAATCGTGGACAACTCTTATCAAGTTGTATGGGAATATGGACCCGTTGAAAGGACATTGATAAGGTAAGGGTTTTGACGTGTTTTTTATAGTCTAGTTAGCCCATGGTTTTATTCTATTAGTAATTGATAATTGGGTGCCTAATTTATTGTTGCATGTTTTTTATAGTCTTTTACAGTTGCATGTTTTTTAAAGTCTTATACATTAGATCATTTGGTGTTTTATAATATTAATTGGACTCTTATTTAGGGATGATTCCTGGTTAGAAATTTACTTGCCACATGATAGATGTATGACTTGATGAATGCATATATCCTTGATGGTTGATGATGGCGTTCTATACTCAACACCCCTTCATGCTTACCTCCACTAATAATTGAGTATGATGAACCTAGACACATATGTGATTCACCCTTATTTTTCCTATTATTACGCGATTCACCCTCATATGATGCATCCATATGTGGATGCCCTATTAAAGATATATTTAATGATATGTATGCACCTATGTTGGAAACCTTTCCATTGATTGGTTTCAAATTATTATTGAAGATGTATATTTATGGTAGATACCTTGCTATGATCATGATTACTTATATGATTTCATACCTTGTTATTATTATTTCTATGATTGGATACCTTGCTATGATTATTTCTATGATTATAAATCTTGTCATGATTGAGTGTTCTGATTGGATATGACCAATGGTCCTCCTTCAAGTTTCCAAGGACTTCAATGATCCTCCTCCAAGCCTCCAAGGAGACCAATGCACCTCATGATGTATAGGGATCAATTACATCCTCTTTAATGACAAATTATCCTCATCCAAAGTAAGGTGTTCTACAATCATACAAGCTCCTCCATGTGGCTAGTAGTTTGTTCCCTATTTCTTTAAGGGCTCCTTCATTCCATAACTATATTGGTAGTCCTGATAGTAGCACCCAAATATGTCTAAACTGAAAGTACTCCAACACTGGGTCAAAGCCCACTCTCCATATTTTTAGCATAAGGTTGCCTCCATTTACAATCCAAGTTTCCTGTAAATTTTTATGGAATCTTCTAGTGTTCTGAAAATGAAGTAGAACCACCCCCTAATGAGTGTCACCGTCTCTGAAGTGTAACATATCAATGGTTGCCAGCTTTTCATCATCCAACTCGTGAGTCCAAGTTGTCCCATCAATCTATAAGTGAATCTACCTACCAGAACACATATTTCTAGTTTTCATGCATCCTCCCAACCTACATCCCCTCCAAGCACCATTTTTTCCCTCCCTAGTAAACAAAATTCCTTTATTGCAAAGATAATGTATGACCAATTACAAAATATCCACCATGAAATTCTACTCTTAAATAGCTTTCCAATATGAATTTGACTTTGAATGATAGACCTAAAAAATAAGAGATACCTTGCTGTCCTATTCTGCTGTTAGATACCAACATTGTGGAAAAAATTTACACGCTGCCCTAGGACCCCTTTGCTGCCTTTTCTGCTGATATATATTATCACTGATAGGAGGGTGCCTGCACTATCTTTTTGGACTGATATGATTCCTCTTTATTGAATTATATGATTCCTCTTTATTAACTGATATGATGCCTCTTTATTGAATGATATGCTTTCTCTTTATTCACTGATATGTTGCCTCTCTATTAACTGATATACCATGTCTCTATTAACTGATATACCAACAATGTCATGGAGAAACTTATCACTTCCTTGTTGAACACCTATGTTGTCTCTCCTTTATCAACCTTGCACTACATAACAATTATCTTGGAATGAGGTTCGACCTATATATATGTAGGTGCATTGAAGGAGGAATAGATACCTCGAAACAATAACTTGATTTCATGTGTAATCCAACTCTACTTAACACTTCAACTCAAATTTAGAACTAGATACGTGACTCAAATTAGAACCAAACTTAACTCAGTTTGAATTTAGAAATGGACATGAGACTCAAATTAGAACTTTGAATTTAGACTCAATTTAGCATTACAATTCACCCTTGTGACTTGGCAATGCATGGATGATTCAACAGATCAAAATTTGCTCAAAACTAAAAGGCCTCGTCCTCACGATCCCAACAGAACTTGAATGGGTTCAAACAAGTGTCGTATGAGTGAGATATCATGTTCTTTCCATTTTGCCAAACATGCAAAATTTTGTTGACTGTACAGTCCATACAGTGCTGATGTGGCATGGAATGGTCCCACACATGGTAGGTGATGTGGACTGGCCACTGTGCAGAAGTGTTGAGTTGGCAGGCTGACTGGGCAAGGTGATTTGGAAGATACATGGACGAGTGGTTTGATGACACATGGCATCTAGGTGGCAAGTGATATGGTGCCACATGGCCCAGTCCTGGGCTGCCACATGGCACCCTCCAATGCATAAAATTTGTGGTAGTCTGTGGGGGTCGAACCCATGAACTCATGGGAAAGTGGCATAGTCTCTACATAGGTCAGGCCACCGACCTGCCTATGCAATGTTACTTACCCCTATAATTCTTTATATTCATTTGAATTAGAGTTTGGGTTTGGTTGGCAGCAGAAAGGGTCAGGGCCTAGCCCCAACCCCCAGTTTATAAGCCACACGACCATTACATAGAACCTATGGCACGAAAAGTAGTTGGCCCTTCATGTTAATCCAAGAAGGCACGGGAATTATGCCATATGGCCACCCCATATAATAGTTGGCGCAGAAATCGGAAGGTGCGAAGACTAGCCAATGTGTCCGACCATAAGACCTCTCCATATGACCCTCGAGCACATGGATTTCAACCCACTATCCGACGGGGGTCGGGATATGGGCTGGGATGTGGCCATATGGCCCCCCATGCAACCAACACCTCCGCTCTAGAGGGTGATAATCGTGCTAACAGTTCGACAATTTGCCACAGATTGTAGAATGCCTGTGGTGCTAGGTTTTTGGCCCAATAACGCTGCAGGAGCCAGGTTAGTTACACAAAGGTGTGAATTGGAGAACCAGAGACAACAAGCTTTAAGGCGAAATTTTTCAGGAAGATAACTTCTTCATTTTTTGGCCAAACTAGGTGCAGAAAGAGCCCAGCTAGGGGTTTTTGGATGTTTTGGAGCCATCTATTTGGCATTTTGAGCACTGTAAAGCACTGTTTTTGGCAGTTTGAGCAAATAATTAAAAATATCCATTGGAATCTGAGATGTATCCCAAGAGAGGGGTGAAATCCTTTATCATTTGTTGTGTTATGTGTTTACTAATGGTTGTTATTTGATGGTTATTATGTGCATCTTAAGTGTGAAAACTCTCTAGTTTATGTGTTTGAAAATTGATCCTGTTGCCCAAACACACATAATTAACACTTACAAATATTTTAAAAGATACAAGTCTTCTTCATTTTCAGATCAATTTGGTATCAGAGCATAGGTTTTTGAAGGCTTGATTGTTTGCAAGTGTTTTTTTTTTATGATGCGTACAAGGTTGAAGCTCGCAAGAGGAGAAGGTCAACTTGTAGAACCAAGTTCTCAAATGTCAAGAAGGAGAACTACCAAATCACCTCAAGATTCAAGGAGATATTCACCAAGTATGGCTCATGAAGAGAGTCATGAAACTCTTCCTTTAGAGGAGGAAGCTTTCAGAAAATATTTCTATGATATGACTGAGATGGTAAAAATTTTATTTGAAGAAAGAAATGCAAGATTGCAAGGTGAAAGATCAAACCCTCCAAAGGGTAATGGAGACAATGGTGATAAAAATCCAAAGGGAAATGGAGGGAATGGTAATTCTCCACCTCCTTCACCTCCATCTTCCACCTCTTCTACCATTTCATAACCACCTCCAAATTCTCCAAAAGAACATGGTAAAATTCCCCTACAAACTCTTTTGATTAAGCTTGATATTAAGTTCGAATTGCCTATGTACAATGGAGTGGTAAATGCTGAGAAATTGGATAACTAGATTCGTCAGATTGAAGTGTATTGTAGGATACAAAGGATCACAGATGATGAAACTAAGATTCTACTTGCTTCTTTAGTATTGGATAGTGCAACACTCATTTGGTGGGAAGCCAAAACTCAAGAGTACATGAAGAAACATGGTAAAGTTTTATCCTCTTGGAATGATTTTATTGTTGCACTTAAAAGACAATTTTATCCATTAACATACATGTAGAAAGTTATTATGGATTGGAAAAAATTTAGACAAGATAAAGGGCAAAGTGTTCAAAGCTACACTCAATAATTTAGAAGAAGGGATTTGATTTTGGGTATAGATTTTCCTTCTTAAGAAACTTTACTCTAATATATTGGAGGATTGCATAGCTACTTGTGGCACACAATACTTATGATTAACCCTACAGGTCTAGATGAAGTTTGTGTACATGCAACACATTTGGAAGCAAGAGAGAGGAATGAACCTCAAGAGGGAAACACAAAACCTTTTGTTCATGGAGACAAAGGAAATAAGAAGTTCAAGGGAAATGGAAGAAAGAATGCTTTAGTCAAGAAAGAGGGGGAGAAACTCACATGTAAACATTGTTCAAAAGATGGCCATGATGAAGACCATTGTTGGAAACTTCATCCTGAAAAGAGATCCAAAAAGTTCAACAATAAAGGGAACCTTGTTCATGGAGACAAAGGAAAGAAGAAGTTCAAGGGAAATGGGAGAAATAATGCTTCAGTCAAGAAAGAGGGAGAGAAACTCACATGTAAACATTGTTCAAAAGATGGCCATGATGAAGACCATTGTTGGAAACTTCATCCTGAAAAGAGACCCAAAAAGTTCAACAATAAAGGGAAACCTTGTTCATGGAGACAAAGGAAAGAAGAAGTTCAAGGGAAATGGAAGAAATAATGCTTCAGTCAAGAAAGAGGGAGAGAAACTCACATGTAAACATTGTTCAAAAGATGGCCATGATGAAGACCATTGTTGGAAACTTCATCCTAAAAAGAGACCCAAAAAGTTCAACAATAAAGGGAAACCTTGTTCATGGAGACAAAGGAAAGAAGAAGTTCAAGGGAAATGGAAGAAAGAATGCTTCAGTCAAGAAAGAGGGAGAGAAACTCACATGTAAACATTGTTCAAAAGATGGCCATGATGAAGACCATTGTTGAAAATTTCATCTTGAAAAGAGACCCAAAAAGTTCAACAATAAAGGGAAACCAAAGACTACTGCAACCGTACAACATGATTTAGGTTCTGATTTGGGTGATGAGACAAAGATTACAACCATGGGTTTTCAAGCTAAGGACTCTATTGCAAGTACTAGTTATTTAAGTAGTAATAGCCTCAATGAAACTCAACAAGAAAAAGAAAGAATAGAGCTTTTCCACATAAGGGTGATTTCAAAGCATACCAAGATAGATACTCTTTTTGATACTGGATCTCATGCAAACCTCATATCTGAAGACACTGTCAAGAAACTAAAATTGGAAACTACTCCACATCCTAAACCATACCCTCTAGGATGGATATGTGACAATGCCAAAAGAAATATTACCAACTTAACGAGAGTTGTGACCTCAAAATGAGAACTCTAGCCCAAAAACTCATATTTTTGCAAAAAAAACATGAAAATCAACCCCAAATAAAAAACTGGTGCTACCGATAGCACCAATTTTTCAAACGGGGTCGAAATTACAACATTTTTCAAGAACGACTTTCAAAACTCATACATTAGCTTAGAAAAACCTTAAAATTAACACCTAAATAAAAAAGTGATGATAACTAAAGCAAAAAGTTTTTTTCTAAACGTTAACATTATGGCTCATTTCCTCTTCTTAAATTTACATTGAAAAATAAATAAATAGAAAGGACAAAATCTTTGCAATTTTTTTTTTTTTAAATGAAGCAAAAAACACATTCAAAAAGATATATTCAAAACCCAAATT
>ML776788.1:687862-714318 GCA_009831015.1 Picea engelmannii
GTTTTTCTTTATTTTTTTTAATATAAATTTACTTTTAATTTTTTTTTTTTTTTATTAATTTCAATTGTTTTATTTTCCTTAGTTTTTAATTTATAAAAATAAAATAAAATAATATTTTTTTGTTAAATATTAAAAAATAGTGTTATTTCATTACAATTATTTTTTATGTATTGAAGTAAAGGTAAACAATTTGTTTAAAATGGTGTTTTCCACTATATTTTAAAAGTATGGAACTATAAATTAATTAAGGAGACACAATTATATGAAAAAACTTAATTTCAAAAAAGTAAATGGTAAAAAATATTTTTAAGATTGAAAGAAGTATGGAAAAATGACTAAAAACACGGTTGAAAAACAAAATTAAAAAATTTGAAAATAGATGAAAAATAAGCATTAAAAAAAATATTGTGGAAACATTATGGATCAAAAAATTTAAAATATCAAAATACCACCTAAAAAGGGAGGGGGGTGCTACCTATAGCACCATTTTTAAAAATGAGGTAACAAATATAACCCTTGAAAAAATGAGAACTCGGAAAAGTTATAGTTAAGTTGGTAATATTGTTCAAATTGCAAGTGACGAGAAGGTGTAAACTTAGATTTGCCATCACTGCAAATTTTATAGATGAGGTAGAACTTGATGTTATTCCTTTAGATATCTGTGGTTTGTTGGGAACCCCATACTTATATGATAGGAGAGCCATCTTTCATCGTCATGAGAACAAGTATCATTTGTTTAAAAATGGAGTTGAGTACATTGTTAGAGCACATACAAAGAAGTTGAATTTGTCACTTGTAAATGCTAGACAAATGAAGAGATTAGTCAATGCTAGTAAGAATTTTGTCCTCTTGATGATCAAACCCAAAGACAATGTTGAAAAATAAGCTTTCCAAGGTTGTGATTCAAAGTTGAAATCTGATTTATATGAGGTTTTTAACCAATATGATGAGATGTTTCAGGAACCAAAGGGTTTGCCTTAAAAAAGGGCTATCTAACATGAGATACAATTGCAACAATATTGTCCTCTTCCAAACATTGGTATGTACATGATTTCAGTCATGGAGAATGCTGAAATTAAAAAACAAATCCAAGAGTTGTTGGACAAAGGGGTCATCATGCCAAGCACATCGTCATGTGGATCACCAATTGTTTTAGTGCCAAAGAAAGATGATACATGATGCATGTGTGTAGATTTCAGGGATTTGAACAATATTACGGTAAATAATCATTATCATCTTCCTAGAATTGATGATTTGCTTGATCAATTGAAAGATGCTAAGTATTTTACTAAATTGGATTTGAGAAGTGGATATCATCAGATTAGGATTGTTGAAGGAGACACTTAGAAGACAACTTTCAAAACAAAGTAAGGTTTGTTTTAGTGGATGGTAATGCCATTTGGAGTTTACAATGCTCCTGCTACATTCATGAGAGTCATGAATGATGTTTTAAGACCTTTTCTTGATGATTGTGTGATTGTCTACTTGGATGATATTTTGATATTTAGCAAATATCGTGAATATAATGTTATGCATGTGAAGCAAGTTATGGATGTCTTAAAGAAAGAAAATTTATTTTTGAAGATGTCCAAATGTGAGTTTGGAAAGACCTCAATTGTTTACTTGGGGCATATTGTTGGAGGAGGAGAACTGCAAATTGATCCCTCCAAGGTCAAAGTTATTTTAGATTGGCCAAAGCCCAACAATGTGACTGAGGTAAGAAGCTTTTTGGGAGAAGTATAATATTGGAGAAAGTTTATTGCTAACTTTTCTTCAATTGCAGCTCCATTACATGCAGTGACAAGTATCAAGCAAATTTTCCAATGGGGAGGCAAGCAACAAAAAAAATTTGATGCATTGGAGGAGAAGATTAGTTCAACTCCATTTCTTGCACTTTCATATTTGAGACAACCATTTGAGATCCAAACAGATGCAAGAAATTATGCAATGGGAGTAGTCTTGTTGCAACATGGTAAGCCCATTTGTTTTCATTCTGAAACTTTTAATAGTGCATTGATTAACTATCCTACTTATGATAAGAAGCTGTATGCTTTGGTGAAAAGTGTGAAAAAATGGAAACATTATTTGTTGGGAAAAGAAACTATCATTCACACATATCATCAACCATTGCAATACTTACAATCACAAACGAAGCTGCAACATGCAATGCACTTCATATGTATGGGTTTTCTACAACAATTCCACTTGGTTATAAAGTATAAAAGGGCATTTATAACAAAGT
Organism: Picea engelmannii; assembly: GCA_009831015.1. Taxonomy (NCBI): domain Eukaryota; kingdom Viridiplantae; phylum Streptophyta; class Pinopsida; order Pinales; family Pinaceae; genus Picea; species Picea engelmannii. Next base: position 690,105 of record ML776788.1, read on the forward strand.
TGTTGATATGATTTCTAGGCCTATTGTTAGTGCTTCAGTTATTCTTAAGCATAATTCTATCATGCATGAGAGCTATGTTGAACAATATGCTTTAGATGCCGATTTTAAAGAGGTTTATGCAACTTTGTGTCATTCTAACCAAGTCGAGGAATTGGATTACCACGTGCATGATAAGATTTTGTATCATCTTGGCAAGATATGTATTCCACAGGGGGGAAGATTCAACATCATAAGGAAAGCTCATTCTTCTCTTATTGATGGCCACTTTGGTGTAGGCAAGATGATGGCTAATTTGCAAAGGTATTGCTATTGACCTAAAATGAATTAAAGTGTTTCAAGATATGTAAGAGGATGTTCTCTATGTGCTACAAGCAAGCCTAGCAATATAAAGTTGGGTTTGTATACTCCACTTTTGGTTCCTTCTCGTGCTTGGGAAACAATTTCCATGGACTTTGTAGGAGGTCTACCTATGTCTAAAAAAAATCATGATTATCTTTATGTTGTGGTTGACCGTTTCAACAAAATGTGTATTTTGATGCCTTGTAAGAAGCAGGTTACAGCTGAGAAAACGACACATATGTTCTTTCAGCATGTTTGGGTACATTTTGGGTTGCCTAAAGCCATTATTTATGATCAAGATTCTTGATTTATTGGGAACTTTTGGTCAAGTTTATGGGCACTCATGGACACCAAGCCAAAAAAGAGCACAACTTTTCATCTGCAAACCAATGGTCAAACACAAGTGGTTAATAGGACATTAGTGCATCATCTTCATGGTTATTGTAGCAAACATCCTAAGCTTTGGGATGAGAACCTACACTACATTCAACATGCTTACAGCCGGGCTAAGAACTCTTCAACTCAAACATCTCCAGTTGAAGCATGTTTTGGTTATTTTCCCAAATCTCCTTTAGATTTTATCTTTGGGAAAGACATTGCTATTGATGGTCAATATGACATTGATAGGGAAAAGAAGTTCATTGAACAAATTCAGTTGGTGAATCAAATGGTACAATAATAGTTGGAAAAGAGCCAAGCCAAGTACAAGACAAGACATGAAAAGCATCGTGTTGATCACAATTTCCAAGTTGGAGATGAAGTTTGGCTTTACAATAGCAAAGAGAGGCTTAAAGGAGAAGGTAAAAAATTGAAACCAATTAGATATGGACCTTCCAATATTCTTGAAAAGAGTGGTAAAAATGCCTTCCATTTGGATTTGCCTCCTTATATGCAAATGTATGCAGTTGTCAATGTTGAGAATTTGAGATTGTATGAGCCTCCTTTGATTGATGATCAAGGAGAACATGTTCAGATTCCTTCTATAGATGATTTCTCACCAGAATATCTTTCAGAACTGCATAAGGACACAATCCTTGACATGAGGATGAGAACTTCAAAATGAGGGAATGTGGAATACCTTTGAGTTGGTCTTAAATGAACAAATCCAAGCAAGGCCAAGTGGATTGAGGTTGGAAAGGTGAGGGAACTGTACCCTCATCTTCAGATAGACTGAAAGTAGTCTTTTGGAGGTTCAAAATATTGCTAATGGGGAGGAGTGATCAAGGGGATCAAAATTTGCTCAAAAATCAAAGTGCTCAGAATTGCTTCAAAATTGACACGTGTGTAGGCCTCGTCCTCATGATCCCAATGTAACTTGAATGGGTTAAAACATACGTCATATGAGTGAGATATCGTGTTCTATCCATTTTTCCAAACAAGTAAAATTTTGATGACTGTACAGTCTGTATAGTGATGACATGGCATGGTACGGTCCCACACATGGTAGGTGACATGGAATGGTGACTGTGCAAAAGTGTTGAGTTGGTAGGCTAACTGGGCAAGGTGATTTGGTAGATACGTGGATGAGTGGTTTGCTGACACGTGGCATTTGGGGTGGCAAGTGATATGGTGCCACATGGCCCAGTCGTGGGCTGCCATGTGGCACCCCTCCAGTGCACAAAATTTTTGGTAGTCTGCGGGGGTCGAACCCCTGACCTCATGGGAAAGTGGCATAGTCTCCACATAGGTTGGGCCACCAACCCGCCTATGCAATGTTACTTACCCCTATACTTCTTTATATTCATTTGAATTAGAGTTTGGGTTTGGTTGGCGGAAGAAAGGGTTGGGGCCTAGCCCAAACCCTCGGTTTATACATCACATGACCATTACATAGAACCTATGGTGCATAAAGGAGTTGGCCCTTCATGTTAAGCCTGGAAGGCACACGAATTATTCTATATGGCCACTCCATATAACAGTTGGTGCAGGAAACAGAAGGTGCAGAGACTAGTCCATGTGTCTTACCATAAGACCTCTCCATATGACCCTCGAGCGCGGGACTTTCAATCCACTATCCAACGGGGGCCGGGATATGCACTGGGACGTGGGCATATGGCCCCCCATGCGACCAACACCTCCGCTCTAGGGGGTGCTAATCGTGCTAACAGTTCGAGAGTTTTCCATAGATTGTGGAATGCATGTGGTGCTGGGTTTTTGGCCCAGTAATGTTGCGGGAGTCAGGTTAGTCACACATGTGCGAATTGGAGAACCAAAGACAACAAGCTTGAAGGGGAAATTTTCTAGGAAGATAACTTCTTCATTTTTTGGCCAAACCAGGTGCAGAAAGAGCCCAGCTAGGGGTTTTTGGATGTTCTGGAGCCATTGGAGCCATCTATTTGGAATTTTGAGCATTGTAAAGCATTTTTTTTATCACTTTGAGAAAATAATTAAAAAGATCCATTGGAAACTGGACCAAGAGATGTAGCCCAAGAGGGGTGAAATCCTTTATCATTTGTTGTGTTATTTGCTTACTGATGGATGCTATTTACTGGTTATTGTGTGCATCTTAAGTGTGAAAACTCTCTAGTTTATGTGTTTTCAAATTGATCCTTTTTCCCAAGCACACATAATTAAAACTTACAAATATTTTAAAAGATATAAGTCTTCTTCATTTTCATATCAATGGCATGCCAAACCACCATGCAACTTGACCTATGAATGAACATGCATGCATGCCATCTCATCATGCACTTGACATGTATGCATGCTACTTGTTATGCATGCATGCCATGGATGCAACTTGTCATGCATGCATGCCACTTTCCATGCATGCAGATTGACTTTTACAACTTGAGTTTAACAACTCATTCAACTTGACCCTTATCTTGACCTTTTACAACTTGAGTTTAACAACTCATTCAACTTGACTCTCAACTTGGCAATTCAAATTTCACTTCATGGTGGACAATGTTACACATGCCAATGCACTAGATCAATACATTTACATTATTTTCAATATAAAGAATATTTTTTGTTTCTAACTCATAGGAATTTTACGTTCAACCTAAATTTTTCTAGATGCCTTGAATTTTTCTCATGGCTCACAAGGCTTGACTAGGCTCACCGAGGTTATACGTTCCCCTTGATTTTTTCACTAGTCTGTCTATGCTCACAGAGGTTGTACAATCCCCTTGACTTTTGCACTATACTATCTATGCTCACAGAGGTTGTACGTACCCCATGACTTTTGCATTAGACTTACATCTTGAATTTTGTCTTTGCATTAGCTAGACTCACAAGATCATATAGTATCTCGTTCATCCTAACTTTTGATTTGACTCACAGAGGTTGTACGTTTCCCCTGGCTTTTGTCAATACCTCACAAGACTGATTGATTCTCCAAATCTCCCTGGCTAGCTTCAGGGTGGCCCATATGGCCTCTCATTGGAGAATGAATGCCAATGTTTCCAAATTTAACAGTATACAAGTGGTAGATACTTTGCTATGATCATGATTGCCGATATGATTACATACCTTGTTATTATTATTTTTATGATTGGATACCTTGCTATGATTATTGGTATGATTATAAATCTTGTTATGATTGGATATGTCAATATGATTGAATATCTTATTATGTTTATTGATATCCTTGCTTAATGATTGATTGGATACCTTTCTATGATTGATTGGATGCTTTACTACGATTCATTGGGAACCTTTCCTATGATATGGTTAGGATGTATGCACACGTTGGATTACTTGACATGATGTACATATTTATTGGGTACCTTTTCCATTTAATGTGGTTTATTATTTATGCTTCTTTATTGAGATACCTCATGTGATTGATTAAGATGATGGAATTGCATGTATACATTGGCACCTTGTATGGACTAACCCATTACAAGTTGATATCTCGGTGGAAAATGGGGAAGGGATATTGTCTCAATGAGGATGGTATCTAATCCTAGTGCCTAGGAAGCTTGGGAAATGGGAAAATAATGGAGAGGATTACCTCCAAAGTTAACTTGGGAAAATGGGTAGAAGGGGAAATGGCTGCATTTCACTTTTACTTTGCTTTGGACACTTGTAAATTCACGTTGAATCTAAAATTAATCCTTGCATGAGTAAGGGGGAGGCCAATAGATAGTATTGAGAAGATGTTACATTGAGATGAATTATAAAAGAAGTGGCTACCCATTGTTTGGGTTGGATAGTTCATGGAAAAGTCGGTTATGAGGAACTTAGTATCGAGGGAATACATTGGTGTTATGCCAATGATAAATTGGGAAAAAATGTATTTGGCCCATCCGGTTTGTGTGGATTAATAGGTTGGGAGTTTTCCTGCAACTTGAAAGGGTGTTAAATCTTAGTGTGATTGGCTCCTTGTACTATTTTTATGGGCCCAAATTCGAAAGACACCATTGTTTTCATGGCTGCGATCACTAGTTCAATGTGGCAGTAAGGTCTTTTCTTGAGGGTGGTGCCATTGTTGTCATGGTTATAATCACCAGCTGAAGGTGGTAGTAAGACCATTTCATGTAGTAATCCCATGGGATATGGAGGTTTTATAAGTGTAAGAGCCTCTCCACCACACCTATCTTGAATTAATTATAAGCTCATTGACTTATTCATAAGTAGATGGGTGGTATTCTTGAGAAAATTATGAGTCTGTGGTTCCATTTCACATTGAAATTGAGCCCTCATAGGGGAGAAACACCTATGAGGGTGATTGCATTGGTTGGGTGGAAAAATGACCTTGGTGAATTCCCCGCCTCTATTATTGAATATTTTTTCATGGAATCTGGTTGGAGACTGCTAGTGTGAGCTAGAGCACAACTGGCTCGATATTGGACCTCTAAAAGATACATGTTACAAGTATTTTTGTGTTTAATTAATTAATTTGTAAAATGTTGGTTTTTCTAGATGGATGATTTGATTGTATGTTCCTTATGGTCCTTTGGTAGTCCCTTACCTAGTGTGGTTTCTAGCTTATATGCATCGTGCTTGATTCTTTTAGTTCTATATTGTTGATGCAATGATTGTAAAAGGAAAAAAATGATCTTATAGGGTTAACACTATTGTTGGTATGGTATAATAACTTCTATGGTTTCCTTATCAACCCTAGTGTCTCACTCTAAGAAGAAAAGTACATAGATAAGAGTACAATGATGATGATATGAAATGACTATCTCCTTCCTATATATTTATATATATGAATATTTATGAGAGGTATTAGAGGAAAGAAAATATATGCAGGCCTAAACCATTCAAATCAGCATATAAATCCACAAGTAGGCTCGAAGTGCTACACTCCAAAGGTACACATGTCAAGCGATGTCATAGATAAGAAAGGATCTAATGAAAGGGTACTCCATGAGATGTGACCAATGGTCCTCCTCCAAGTTTCCAAGGACTTCAATGATCCTCCTCCAAGCCTCCAAGGATACAAATGCACCTCCTAAGCCATGTACTCCACTGACTCCTTTTCCTCTACATGAATGTTGTCATGATACATGCATCTCAAAGTCAACTCCATGCTTACATGCAAGCATACATGCCGCCTCATGATGTATATGGATCAATTACATCCTCTTTAATGCCAAATTATCCTCATCCAAAGTAAGGTGTTATCCAATCATATAACCTCCTCCATGTCGCTAACATGTAGAATGTCACCAATTTATTTGAATCTCCCCAATGCCATAAGTAATTTCATGCTGATATGCATTTTTTTTGTTTTAAACCTATAGTCCTCATCTATATACTAGAGACGAATCATCGTGGAAAATATAACATTCTAGTGGCAACAAAGTATTTTCATTTGTTCTTTTCCATGAACATTCATCTACATAGCGATAAATCATTGTGGCAAATATAACATTCTCATGGCAACAACTTTTCATTTGTGTTTTTCCACGAACATTTGTCTATATAGCGAAGAAAAATCGTGGCAAAAAAAATTCCATTTGTGTTTTTCCATGAACATTCGTCTATATAGCGACGAAAAATTGTGGCAAATATAACATTCTCGTGGCACCAAAAACTTTTCATTTGTGTTTTGCCACGATTTTTCGTCTATATAGTGACGAAAAATTGTGGAAACTAAACATTCTCATGACAACAAAAGATTTCCATTTTTGTTTTGCTAGAACATTTGTCTATATAGTGAAGACAAATCATGGCAAATATGGAATTCTCGTGGAAAAAAAAACTTTCCATTTGTGTTTTCCCATGAATATTAGTCTATATAGCGAAGAAAAATCGAGGCAAATATAAAATTCTGGTGGCAACATAAAATTTTCATTTGTGTTTTGACACAATTTTTCATCTATATAGCAATGAAAAATTGTGGCAAATATAGCATTATTGTGGCAACAAAAAAATTTCATTTGTGTTTGCCACAATTTTTCATCTATATAGCGACGAAAAATTGTGGCAAATATAGCATTCTCGTGGCAACACAAACTTTTCATTTTTGTTTTGCCACGACCATTCGTCTATATAGCGACGAACAATCATGGAAAATATAACATTCTCGTGGCAACAAAAGTGGATGTTTGTCGCTATATAGACATAGTTTTGTCGCTATATAGACAAATGTTTGTAAAAAAAAAGAAGAAGCAAGAAATGATTACCAAATGAATGACACGTGGCATCCATATTTCGTGGATATTGCCACGATGATTTCTGGGTCGTCGATAGAGTGAAGAAAAAATATCCACGAAAAATAAGACCTGCTTCCATGGAAAGTTCAAGGAAAAAGTGTCGCAGTAGAAACGAAAAAATGTGGCAAATTTGGTCATATTTAGTACTGACAGAACTGTAAAATTACAGTGTGAAAGACTCGCTAGAATGGTGGTAGATTATCTCTGAGAAGAGATGTGATGGCTATGCTCATTCGAAAGAATATGATGATGTTAACAATGAGGCTCTAAAATCCTTTTTAACATAAAGAAAATCCAAAACCCTAACCCCAGAAGATGAAATGCCAAAAGGTTTGTGGGCCCTAATGGTGGTAGTTGATATGCCAACTTCCCGAGGGTGTAACTTTTGCATACGATCTCTGTTTGGGGAGTTTGATACCTCGTTAGAAATTTCTATCTGAGAAGTAAAACTTCCAATCGGGGATAAGGTGTTTCATTGTTAAAACTAAACCACAAAAGTCCAAAAAAAAGTTGTTTAGGGCCTCAAAATGGCCCTGAAAGTTTGGGACTCAAAAAACTATAAAAAACTGCCAAAATGGAAAATTGTTCTTTGAGCCAATGGAATAGGTGGGTGGCCACCGATATCCATTTGGATCAATCCTCACTCCTTCATTGAGTCCCCGTGGGATATAGGGAAGCATTTGTTGAATCTGAACCTTGGTGAGTTGCTTGCCTTGTTGGAGAAGTTGCGCTACTTGGCTTGTGGAAGGCTATCAAGAACTTGATGTTGGAGGGGTTGGACCTTTTTTACTAGTTTGACTGCATGAGATGACAATGTGCAGAAGGAATATTTGGTATTTTCTTTAATCTTGTTGATCTTCTTCTGCTGGATAGAAGGGGCTTGGACCGAGGTCGTAGTGGTCACAATGTCCTTTTGTTCACCTTCTGCCTGAATCATGAAGAAAATAAACTTTGTCATATGAGAGACAAATTTGCTGCACTGTTTTGTCGAAACAATAGTCATAACTACCTATGGTATCCTATAGAGGTGATCCCCTAGAGTAACAATGACACTACAGGGTCGAGACTCATAAACAACATGGCGCTTCCACATATATGGCTGGCCCAAAAGAAAATCACAGACGTCCAGTGGGGAAAAATCACACAATACATCATCCTTGAAGGGCTTGATGTCGTAGGACATGTAACATTGTTGGCTTACACAAATATCTCATCCTTGGCGAAGCCACCCAATGTTGTATGGCTACGGGTGTGGTGTTGTTGGAAATTCCAACTATTTTATGACCTCTGCTGAGATGAGGCTCTTTTGGCTTCCGCTATCAAAAATGAAATGCTATGGGGTCCCATTTACCCACATATGTGAATGGAAGAGGCACTCCCCCTCTTTAGGATCTGTCTATTCTTCTGGTTGGATCGTTGTGGTTGCGACAGTGGCAGTGGGGTCTTTGTCAATGATCTGTCTCCTTCCATTATTTTTTGAATTAGGGTTTGCCTATTTTTATTTCATCTCAATCACCAATGACTATTTTGAGTGACATTCATCAGTGTTGTGCCAGGGGCTTTTGTGGAAATTGCACCAATTTCTAGTATCCTTCTTTGTCTTTCCGTTACCCTTATTTTCTTGTGGCTTGGACTAGTTTTCTGGAGGTTGGTTGTTAGGGTCGTCTTTACCATACTTTGGTTGTTGCGAATTTGCAGACCCAAACTCCCTTTTTTTCTGGTGCTTTAATTTCTGCTCGATTTTGACAACATAGCAATAAGCATCTCCCAACGATGAGATGTTCATAAAATCCATTTCGGTTTGGATGTACCTATGTAGAGCCCTATGGTATTTCAGAACCAAATTTTGCTCAGAATACTTGATACCCATCTTGGTGCGCAAGGCATGGAAGGTATCAGTGAACTCCGACACTGCTTGGCTCCTCTCTTGATGTAGTGTGGTCCATCTCATGTACTGGTCTTCATAGTTTCCAACATGGTAATATTTTTCCTTGATGACATCTACGAAATATTCCCAAGTGGGTTCGACCTTGAACATTCCAGACTCCTTTGTGGAAATTTGATCACAGTAATTTTCCCACCAATGTTTGACATGGGGGAGAGAAATAAGGAGTGTGAAGGTGGTATTTTCCATGTCGGAGAAATTGTGCACAGAGAAATAACCTTCTAGCATATTTAACCATTTTTCCAGAGCATCTGCATCTATCCGACCTTCAAATATGGGAATATCAAAATTGACTTGTACCTTGAAAGGAGTGGTGCCTCCAAAGTGGTTTCTTGATGAAGACGCATCTGTTGTTATTGGCATGTGTCGAAGGATTTGGGAAAAAATCTCCATCATTTTGTCCCTCTGTTGCATGAGAGCTTGCTCGAGCAACATATTAATAGAATATTTTGCTCTGTCATTTCTCTTTTCTTCCACCATGGAGGGTTTCTTGGGCACGCGAGAGAAATTTTTCTCAATAGAGACAATCTCGAGACCCAACTTTCTATACTCGGACCTCGTTGGGGACAAGCACCGAAAAAACAATGAAGAGAAGCCTGCTTTGATACCACTGATCCATATTATTTTGAGCACTAAAGGAGAGCAGAGATATAACAAAGAAATATACAGAGATATTGCACGAGAGCCAATAATATATATATATATATATATATATATATATAACAAGAGGCACATATATATAGTAATACACAATTTATATTAATGAGTGAAATGTACAAAACTGTAAAATTATAGAGTGAAAGACTTGCTAGAATGGTGGAAAATTATCTCTGAGAAGAGATGTGACAACTACACTCTTTCACAAGAATATGATGATGTTGAAAATTAGGATCTAAAGGCATTTTTAACATAAAGAAAATCCAAAACCCTAACCTCGGAAGATGAAAGGACAAAAGGTTTGCGGGCCCCAATGGGGGTAGTTGATACATCAACTTCCCGATGGCATAACTTTTGCATACGATCTCTGTTTGGGGAATTTGATATCTCATCGGAAAGGTCTATTCAAGAAGTACAAATTTTACCAAGATTCAGGGTATGTTGATAGAAACATTGACCCCCAAAAGTCCAAAAAAACATTGTTTAAGGTTTCAAAATGGCCCCGAAAGTTTGGGACACGAAAACTTGTAAAAAATTGCCAAAATGGAAAATTGTTCTTTGAGCCAGTGGAATAGGTGGGTGGCCACCGATATCCATCCAGATCAACCAGACCCCTCTCTCCTGATCATGGACATTGATCCCAATTATTCTTCACCAGTGCCTTTGTTTATTCACAATTTCCAGATCAAGCAATCCATGTCCACACTCATCCCCGACAATGCCAAAAGAATTTGGTTGCTCAGGATTTGGTGCACTGGTTGGCACTTCATAATTCCCCTCATTTGACACCCTAACAATTGGGTTGGGTTCACAAGGATGGTCCCCATGTGATGGTCACCAAATTTTGTTCCCTTACTTTTTCCATAGACCCTTTCCATGATATTGTTCTTTATGATGTGTCTCCTTTGAATTACACATATGTTCTTCAGGGTATTCCTTATTAGGAACTCTGTCACACTGTATACCATGTGTTGTAACAGATATCAAAATTGACTGTGCTGCCCAAGGTACAAATTGGTTCTCATTCATTTACATTTGATCATGTATATGGTAGCACTGGGTCTCCTTCAACACCCATTTTTGAAGAAGAATGTGTTGCTCCACTTATTGATGGTTCGTTCCATGGCTACAATGTTACGGTTCTTGCATATGGATATAATGGTTCTGGTAGGACATATACCATGGGCACTGGTTATGGTGATGGTGGTGAAATAAGAATTATTCCTCAGGTTATGGAGACAATATTCAAGAAGATTGAAAGCCTAAAACATCAAGAAGAATTTCAAAGAAGGGTTTCCTTCGTTGAGATTCTAAAAGAAGAAGTACATGACTTGCTTGATCCTAATTCTCCATTCGCAACAAGACCTTCGGGGGTTGAAATGTCGCAATCAAAATCCACTATTCATAGTGCCAAGCCACTAAGACACTAATTGATTTGCCCATCCGTTCATAAGTGAGAAATTTCGATACAGTCGGTTAGAATACATGGGTCGGGCCCAATAAATTTGGTGTTTTTTGTTTCAATCCCAGAACGCCAATGGGCACTTAAAAAAGAAGGTTCGGGTAGGCTGCTATCAAGAGTGTCACGAAATTGACAAGTGATTATATGAAATAAATCTACCACGATACCCATGTAGCTGGACCTGCAATGGTGTGAAAATGAAGAGACACAGATTGTTCTTATCCCATGCCTTACCATATTGCTCTTCTCAAATCTTCCCCACCAGAAATTTCTCAAAATTAATTCTTCACCTTCAACTGATCTCGGTTCGAACTCCAAGAATTCATCCTTCCATCATGTTGTGTGTTTGACGAACAGTTTCCTTACAGGCCTCAGGCCAGGGTCTGGTAAGCCGCAAAGCCCTGATCAGGATGTTAGCAATATCAAGGTGGAATCAGAGGTTCCATGGCCAATCTTTGAATATCCCTCAGATTATGGAGCGAAGAAATATTTACTAAGGAAATCTACAACCACTGCGAATCGATCTTGCCATTTATATTCACAGTTTTCAGTCTCGAATATCAGTGTTCATGAGATTTGGGAAGATGGGTTAATTGATCGGACTTCTCTTACATACATGAAAGGACCTGAAAACCCTAATTCAACATCAGTTCTGGTGACCTTTGGAGGAAATCTCGATGTGAATGAAAGGAAAAAGTATTTTAATTACTCTGAAGGGACGGAATTGGCTTGTGGTTTTGCCAATCACGGTAGCCTAGGGTTCGTTGTGTATGAAGAAGACAAAAAGGCTATGGGGCAATGCATGGGCTTGATGGTGATTTCAGCTATATTTGGAGCCTATGACAGGATTAGGCAACCCATGCATGTCAGGAGAATCACTGCAAAAAACATACGTCAGAGGGATTCTCCTGGCGGGACTGACATGTTGTCAAGGGCCATTTTAATATGTTTCTCTTGACCAACAATCCAAAGCTTTCAGCCTTGACTCAACAAGTAGAATCATTTATCACCGATGGTCGCTATCTTGGAGCCACATTGGATCGTAATGGACTCCTTCCTGGCCGTTTCTATGTAACCTACAGTGGGCGAGTTATCATGGAAAGTGAAGTGGCGTCCAAATCAAAGCGCTGTTTCAGTAAATGAGTTCTTGGCATCCAGATGGAAAAATCCGAATGACAACGTTGGCATCAAGTTAATAACATCTCGCGGGATATTTTCCGATAGCCACTGGTACTAGCTTTCTATTGGAGCTCTGGTGGGATTCAATATTTTAGCTTCCTCTACACGCTGGCATTGCATTATCGAGATCCTCTAGGAAAGCCTCAAGCATTAATTTCTGAAGATGATTTGAAACAAAAGGTAGCAGCTCAAACTAGCGCTGGCCAAAGAAACAATAAAAAAGAAATGCCCAGACAAATGGACAGAGAATACCTACCATTAGAAACATGTTGTTTCATTATTCGGCCCCCTCTACCGAGAGACTGCAACAGATTTCTACATGGAACCCCGACTCTGAATCCACAGAAGGGCTACCTTTAGACTTTCGTGGAGGTGAGCAATATCAACTGGTTGAATCTAGTAGAATGGTTTACTGTATCGGTAGAGAGATGGACCAAGAATATTTCACTATTGGGGAGTATGTAAATGCAAAAAATCTCTTTGACAGATGGCATTTTTCTTTCCGTAGAAGAAATTCTCTCTAAGACATGGTGACGAAATATGTAGAACAAGTGACTCAGATCTCAAGCGATAACCATGAGTTGTGTAAAACAACTCTTAACGTCTTGGGCATCTGCTGTCCATCGGAGGTGCCTATGATCGATAGGGTTCTTCAGCCTCTGGATGGTGTGGAGCACATTTCAGTTAATGTTCCTTCAAGAACAGTGACTGTGCTACATGATTCGAGCCTCATTCCGCCATTAGAGATAGTTAAGGCATTAAATCAAGCGAGGCTAGATGCGAGCCTTCGAGTGGTTGGGTAGTTGAAAAGTGCAAGAAAATGGCCTAGTCCTTACACTTTAGCTTCTGGGTTTTTTCTTGCGATATCTTTGTTCCAGTATTTGTACCGCCCTCTCCAGTGGGTGGCTTTAGGTGCCATAGCTGTAGGTATTCTACCTATATTGCTGAAGAGTTTTTGTAGCCATGCGCAATTTAATGATGGCGTATTTATTTGGCTTGTTTTTTTCATGGAGGTTTCTGGCAATGATAGGAGTAGTTCCCAGTGTTCTGTTGATTATTGGTCTCTCCGTTATCCCGGAATCTCCAAGATGGCTGGCTAAAATAGGCAAGGAAACAGATTTTGAAGCTTCATCACGGACTCGTCGTGGCCCTGATACTGATATTTCAGTTGAAGAAGCTAAAATTAAGACTGCAGTGGAGGCAAATCAACAACAAAAGCAGAATCAGAATATCTGACCTTATTGAGAGAAGATATGCACTCCTTCTGACTATTGGCATCGATTTGCTTTTACTGTAGCAGTTGAGTGGAATCAATGCTATTATGTTCTATGGAACCTACATTTTCAAATCTGCTGGAGTTTCATCGAGCAAAGTTGCAACTCTTGGAATTGGTGCTATTTAGGTTGTCATGACTGCTTTCACTGCATGGTTGATGGAAAAAGATGGAAGACGTTTCCTCCTCATGATCTCATCTGGGGGAATGGCTATATACCTTTTTCTTGTTGGTATTACATTCTTCTTGGAGAACCATGTTCCGGGAGCTTCTCATGAAACAACCTACAATATTTTGACCTTAACTGGTGTATTGGTTTACATAGTTGCCTTTTCTCTTGGTATAGGAGCCATTCCATGGATTATTATGTTAGAGATCCTTCCTGTTAATGTAAAGGATGTTGGTGGTAGTATTGCGACTTTGATAAATTGGTTGTTATCTTTTGCGGTGACCATGATAGTCAATTTACTTCTAGAGTGGAGCACTTCAGGGAATTTTTGGATTTATTCTCTTGTTGCTGCTTTTACAGTTGTATTTGTTTCACTATGGGTGCCTGAAACTAAAGGGAGAACCCTCGAGGAAATACAATCATCATTTCAATAAACTTGACCTGATTATATTACTACAATGAAGGCATCTTGCTAGCTTGTTAACATAAAGTTGGTGGATTATGATATTGAAAAACAAAACCGTAGCTTCCAAGTGTCAAGGAAGGAATGACGAGTTGTCAAACGATTAGTAATGGTTCCAGGAGCTGGAAGATGCGCCTGGCAGTTGCAGAATGCCATGAAGACGAACCGTTTCAGATTCCCGGAACACAAAGAGTTTTATTTTTCTTTTTAAAAGACTGATGTATGTAACAAGAAAAGGGGGGGTGCGGGGACGCATGCGTGCAACGCTGAAGGAAAACCTCTATGAAGAGGGGTTCCATTGTATTGCTGAGTTAATTTGTAAGCCATTAATGGAGTAATAAAGACGTTTTTTTCCTTGTGACTGTGAGATTCATCACGGTCGATTTCTTTCAGCATGTTCTTCTCCTTTTCAGTTGTGTTAAATTAGTTTGGAATTCATTTGATATGCTCCTTACTCACAGTTGATGTGTTATCATTTGCATAATGTTATTTCTTCCTTATTTCGCCACAACTGCGTTTCATTTCATTTTCTTCTCATTGATGTGTTTCGTTATACTTTAGTATGACCACTACTATAATGAATGGATTATGGTTTTTTGTATTTGTTTATTGTCTTTCCTCTGCACCAGCTATCAACGTGTGTAAGACCAATCTGCATTTCTGGAATTCTGCATATATTCTCTGCTACATCGGCCTTTCCTTTTTCTTTCCGCTACTGCATCATGACAATCAAAGCACTGAAAGATAGACTTAATTTTCCTCACTTTCTGCAAGATATTTGATCTCTGCTATTATCTCTTTTCTTCGGTTTTCATTTGACTCCATGCCCAATGGACCATTTCCCTGGTTTAACCCCCAAACTCCAAAAATCCAAGACCATCATTCACCCATAAATCTGCCCACCTTTTTTAATCTTAATGAAGATCACATTGTGACATTTTTCGAGAGATCCCTCTTGGGTTGGGGGAGGGCAGCCTTCCAATCCAAAGTGGTTTGAGGTTGCCTCGGGATTGATTTGCCGCAACCCATTTCAGTTCCGAGTGTCAACACCATGATCATAATCATCGGTATCATCTTCAAAAAGTGGACATACCTATTTCCTCACCTCATCCTAAATAAAACCTCCTACCTTACTTTTCGACCAACTTGTTGTTCGTCAAATTAGTCTCAACAAATCCATTGCCCTCTGTTTGGTGTGCCCTCTTAAAATAGATAGCCCCTCCCATGCCCTTCCTTCAGATTTGGAATCTCTACTCACATCCTTTGAAGATGTCTTTGTTTCACCCATCATACTACCCCTCATCCATTCCATTGATCTTATTCCTAGAACCACTTTGCCCAATGCCCCTTCTTATTGTCTGACTCCTCATGAGGATGAGGAAGTGGAGCGCTAGCTCCAAAAACTTCCTAATACCAACCACATCCAATCGATTTATTCACCTTGTGCCTCTCCTTCCTTCAACATTCCCAAGAAGGAGTATGAGGAATGGCGTCTAGACACAAATTATCTGTCTCTTAATAAGGCTACAATAAAGAATTGTTACCCTTTACCACACATTGATGATTTACTAGATCATTTGAAGGGTGTCTGATTCTTTACCGAAATGGATCTTATAGTAGGGTATCATCAAGTTTGCATGAATGCAACAGTCACATGGAAGACAATTTTCAAAACCAAATTTGGTCTTTATGAATGGATGGTGATGCCATTCGGTCTTACTAATGCCCCTACCACTTTCATGAGGTTAATCAATGACATTTTTAGAGAAAAGTTGGGAAAAATTATGGTGATATATTTGGATGACATCTTGGTCTTCAACAAGACTTCGGAGGATCATTTTCTCCATGTGCCCATTATGCTAAACTTACTGCACACTCACAAACTGTAGATGAAACATCATAAATCTTCTTTTGGGCAATATTCAGTGAAATATTTGGGTTTTTTTTGTCTTTACTAAGGGTTTTAGCCTAGATCCCACTAAATTCCAATCTCTTGCACAATGGCTATAAGCACCTCACTCAGTTGTAGAACTCAAGAGATTTATGGGTGGTGTTATTGCACAATCTATAGATTTGGCAAAGCCCAACGCAATCCATGGAAGTATAAAAACTATGGGAGTACCTACCCACTATCACCTTAGATAGACACTCCCCTCACTTTAGTGATGATAAGTCTTCACAAGGGGGGAATCTTGATGACCCTAGGGGGATTGAGATGGAAATTGAGATAATGATGAGTGATTTCCCTATGAGTCAAGCTTGGAGTTGAGGAAAAGGATTGAGAAAGAGTCTTTTTGATGGATAATGATTTTCAAATGTTCTATACCTGCAAAACAAAGTTATCCTTTCCTAGAACAAGACAACTGATTGATATACAAGCCTTAAACCAAAGGGGAAAAAGCAAGAAAAATTGTTGTCCCAAAATTGCAGTAGTATGAAAATATTTTTTCTACGGTAAACAAGTTATATCAGCTGCAAATCTAACCACCAAAATCAAGTATAAGATGAGGGAAATAAAGCCGGTAAAGACTAGTTAAATTTCCAATTAATGAAGCAAGATTTTGGTGAGTTTTAGGGCTATTTATTAAGTGTTATTAGCATTGTATTATAACATCCAAGTGACTGTAGAATTTGTTTTCTACAACAACAATATCTAACCATGAAAATTGACAAGCAAACCTTCTAAATGAGAGCCAATGAACAACAAAACAATAATCTAGGTTCACAAGTAGATTTCAACGGTACATAAGTAAGCAATGGATGAAAGAGAGAGAATTATGAAACCCTAATGGATGTAGCATTAATTTTTAACAACAATAAGAATTACTTGGCTAATATAGATTCCCTTAGGGTACAAAGAAGCTTTAATCATGCAAAATTGATTCTAACTTGAACTATTTCGAAATATCTATTTTTCATGTATTCCAATGCAAATGATTTTAAATCTCCAATGCAGAATAGACTAGTGTCTTATCAATTGGGTTATGGGGTCTCTTTTTTCTATGGATAGTTCTGTTACCTCTCTAGGGGTGTAATCCTTTTTAATCCTTAGGGTAAACACAACTAGAAAGGTAAATCTAGGAGGGTGTAAGCCCTTTTACTCCTCTTAGCAACCTTGTTGAATAGCTTGTCCAAAGACAAATGTGATAGACTTAGTGGAGGGTGTATTCCTTTATAATCCTCCAAGGGTTTAGACAAGAATAACCATGAAAAAAATAAGAAACACTAACAGTATGCAAAAATTTCCTTACCAATTCCAAGAGATAGCAAGATAAACCCTCTTTTACCAAGTATATTCCACCACAAAGCAAGAGAAAACATCCAAAAGAGATAGCACACCACTTATTCCATAAGAGACAAGCAACTAGAATCCAAAATAGCATAAGAGAGATAAAATTTGAATTTCCCAAGTAGGGTGAAATTTTTAGCCCAAAACTTATGTAATTCTCAAGTGTGTTATATGCCAAAATGGAAGTGACAAGGTCTTATTTATAATTGACCTTGTAAAATGATTTGTCGACTTAAGTTAGGGTAAAAAAAAATTAGGGAGGTTGACCTACTATTTTTCCCCTTTGAAAAATATAATTCAACTTTACAAAATCAGCAAGCCTTAAATGATCACGTTATCCCCCATAGGCGTGACGTTTTGGCATAAATGACAAGTCGTTGAGCTTCTTGAGGGAGACCTTGTTCCTCCAAAGGCCATATCTTCAAGGTGCAAGGGTCTTCCTCCATAAAAAAATTCCAAGTCATCATCAAATCACCCATCACCATCAAACCCTAGCCCCAAAGTGAAACACAATGCCCTAGAAAGTGACGTTTTGAGCCTCCAAGGTCAAACATTGGGAAAAGGGGGGACATATTTCCTTCATTGGGATGTCCTCTCATGCCTCCAAAGGAAACGTTCATAATCTAGCTTGTCCTAGGATGTGGGGTATGGAAATCCATTCTATGGGCTTAATGCTCCAATGAAGGCCCAAACAAGGCTTGTTCCTCCACAAATGTCCACCAAGCAAGGTCCTGCAAAGATAAGTAAATAAACCCTCCAAGAGTCTCAATTCAAACATATCATGCCAAGTAAAATCACATTTAATGAAAGATCCATCTAAACATGTGCATCAAATATACCTTTTCAAATTAAACAAGTGCTCAAAGACCCTATGCAGTTTGTCAGATTTAAATATGGGAGAGGTGTCATAGTTCCCTATTTGGTAAACCAATTCCTCAAGTAGGGGAAGTTTCCAAGGAGAAACCTCTTTAGATCATGCAGTAAATGTGTGGTGGATGGGGGTTAGACTTCTAGGTATAGGGTTTCATGACATACAAGGGCTCGTATTGTCTCATTTATGGGTGCCTTTGTAGATGGTGTGCTGCCGTTTGTCTGCGATGTAACATTTTTCCAAGCCCACTCATTTGTTATTAATTAATTAAATTCCAAAACAATTGGGTACTATAAGACATGGAAAGAAAAGAGTACCACAATGTCACTTGAATCTAGAGGTACACAGAGTGCCATATGCATGGAAAGAAAGGGACACTAGATACATGTACACACCTCAACAAGCGGGACATCTATATAATGCATTTTTTCTTTTGCAGGTTTTCCATTTTTTTAAGAGAAACATTTCATCGTCATGAAGACCTCTCGGGAAAGCATCTAGAAGGTTATGATTTAGATTTTATCCTTTTCCAACTACATTTACCTCTAGGAATTTAGCCCCTTATTCCCATGAAATGAGGTACATGCCCTTCTTGGGTCAATAAGCCCGAAGACCTAAAAGATTGGCAAATAGAGGGGAAGAAGTGATGGAAGGTGGAAAGTATGACTGGGAATGGTACAATGACCCTTCAAGGAGAGCCCTGATTACAACCCTTTCCACAAGGGTGGAAAATTAGTAGGAAATCATGACACTCGCCAAGGTGAAATAAGGAAAAAATCATAATTTCCAAGCAAAATGTTCCATAATGAAGAGAAGTTTCAATGCAACATATTCAAATGCCCCAATTATTAAAGTGACACTTACCATGATACCTGACTTGTTACCTCATGGAACAAGATCCATCATCTTTCATAAGTAAGCTAGTGTGGTGAATGCCATCATGACGAATGGAGAAGTATGGTGGTGAGGTAGGGCTACGTTTGTGTAAGTGGACATTATCGGTCAATCGGTCTCTCAGTACTCCATGTATGCAACCCAAGGGCCTTGAGACATCATCTTGTTAGTTTTCCCTAGGAATGGGGGATAACACCTGGCTCCTACTTGGGGACATGTACTAAATGTAGAGTGCATGAGAACCTCAACATATCTTGGAAAGACATGTTCCTACACACACATAAACAACAAACTGTGAAATCTAGGGTGACTCACTCACCCTTTGTCTATATGATAAAAAATCCAAAATTTTAACTCATCTTTAAAAATAAAATTTTCCATTTTTTTTTAAATTTCTAACTAACATATAATATGATAAAATCAAATTATGCAAAGCAACTATGCAACAATGTAAGTAAAGAAAAATGAAAAATCAAATATGACATGCAAACAAGAGTGAATGCAACTAAACTTCCATGACAAAGCAAATGTGAATGTAAGGAAAAGGAAATGACCTACCTACTTACTTGGGGCATGGGGCCCTGAATATTAGGTCCTTGAAATGTCAGGTGAAATCATACAACCAATGCAACCACTCTCTCATCAGTTTTTCAAAGTATCCCCCCCTATGATTAATCATGTAGTACAACAAAGATAAGTCAACCATACAATAAGAATAAATAATCATTTATTCAATCATAAAGTGAATCTCATGAAAATGGGCGGGAGGGAGGAAATCATGCTTGAAAGAAAATCCAAAAGTCTGATCAATCCATATTTGAAGAGGGATGCCATGTATAGACAACGATTGAGTCATTTATCTTCACTTAAAATATCACCCCTCTCTGAATGCTGAGAGGAGATGGGAGATCTCAAGAAAACCTGATGATTTCCCAGAGAAGAGGAAAAGAGGTAAGGGACGACCTCAGGTCTAGAGAAAAAATATTTTCCCACACTTAAAAAATGTTGCTTCTTTATCTACAAATCCTTGCAAAAAACCCCAAGATGAAAATAGTTTTTTTTGGTAGTGTGAGCTTCTGAATGCTCTAGGTTGGACACGACTTGGTGTCCATCAAAATTCGAGCACAATGGTGGTCAGAAATATTCATTGAGAAAATCCAAATCCCCAAAAGGATACACATCACAAATCCCAAGTGATGAATGAAATTCATCATGAGTATGTGGTAACAAGTTATCCTCAAATGGATGGAATAATGTTGTGACCATATCATCATCAGGATGCCAGATATATGGATCCCCTACTTGTGAAAAGCAATCCTCTGAAGGATATATTTATGTGCTCTTTATCTAAAAGGTGCCCTCAATGTCGTAGATGGGATCTCCATAAAATATGAAACATACCATGTCCCATCTACGTCTCCGAATATGTATGAAGGAATATATATGTTTATCAATGGCATCCAAGGCTTCCCCATCTGCATGACTAAATTTGACCACCTCTTTGTCTTCGTGTGCAGGAAGAAAAAAGACTAAGGCGACTTTAATTGGATTCCCATCATGGTACGATTTATGGAAGTATTCTTCATCAACATATTCTTTATCATTGAGACTAATTGCTTCTTCAACTTTGTGTGCAGGAAGAAGGAAAGCTTGGACAACTTCACCTTCATCAAGTGGGAGAATGGACATCGATGTCTCATCTGGGTTCTCGACATGTTGTGCTTCATTGGAAAATTATCCTTCTTAGTAGCTTTCATCATGGACCTACTCTCTGAGAAAAAGTTTACCTTCATCTTCAATGAGTTTCAAGACTTATTTTGGCATCAAGAATGATTGGTCCTAAGTTGGAAATCCTTCCTGGTAGTTGTACTTCTTTGTCACAGAGTCACATAGTGACTTCACTTCAAAATAGGAAATGGAAAGCTCCCATGATCCATCTCCGGTAGGCTCTCTCTCATAATTTTGAAGGATAGTGTTGTATTCTTATCTCCTTTGGATGTAGAACCTGACCAAGAAGTCTTCATCAAGGAAGTACTCTAGTAATTCCTTGCAAAACTCATTGTCTTCTTCCATGTTCTCTTTGAGAGATGTAGAACTTTCTTCATCACTATCCTCAGCCCTTTGTTCCTTAGTTGTGTTCTCATCAGACTTCAGGAGAAGTTTTTCTTTCAAACCTTCAATAAGGTCCGAGGGAAGACAATGTCCTAGAAATGCATTTTTGAGGTCTTGAACAACTTCAAATTTGTGAGTTCTAGGTCCCCAATGTTTGAGGAATTCTCAGATAAGGATCGCTGGAGAAGATATACTTTTAGGGCTGCAAAAATTTCTGATCCATTCTCTTTTTTTCTCCTCAATTGACAAGAGGAATAATCATGCTACCACATCTTCATGTTCTACACACAGAGCTAAAACAAATTCAGTAAACTCAACAACATGTGCGATGACCGAAAATGGGTCACCATAAAAATTTAATGATACGGTCTAACCATCCTATTGAGAATTCGTTTGGATACCAATAAACATAATTAATGTCCAAGGATTTGTATGCATCATGGAAGTGCCACATAGACATGTTTCCATCATTTAGGAAAATACCGCGATGGAGTCGCCAGATGAACTCAAGGCTCATAAAAAATGGAAAGGGAACTTCCCTCAAATGGGGTTTCCAGGAAAGCTATGGGTAAAGGATTTGGGATCAAGGCTTGCCAAAGAGTCATTAGGGCTCGAAATATGATTCAAAATCCTCTCCAAAAATGACTCCAAAATGTTATCGCACAATTTGTAGATTGGGAAAAGCCTAACCCAATCCACGAAAGTGTGACAACTATGGGAGTTCCTACTCATTGTCTCCTTACATAGACACTCCCCTCACTTTAGTGATGATAAGTCACCACAAAGGGGGAATCTTTCTAACCCTATGGGGATTGAGATGGAAAGTGAGATAATGATGAGTGATTCCCCTATGGGTCAATCTTGGAGGTGAGGAAAAGGCTTGAGAAAGAGTCTTGTTGATGGAGAATGATTGTCAAATGTTGTCTACCTGCAAAACAACGTTAGCCCTGCCCAAAACAAGACAAATGATTAATATACAAGCCTTAAACCAAAGGGGAAAAAGCAAGCAACCTTTCTATCCCAAAATTGCAGCAGTATGGAAATATATTTTGTGTGGTAAATAAGTTATATCAGCTGCAAATCTAACCACCAAAATCAAGTATAAGATGAGGGAAATAAAGCTAGTAAAGACTAGTTAAACTTCCAATTAATGAAGAAAGATTTTGGTGAGTTTTAGGGTTGTTTATTAAGTGTTATCAACAATGTATTATAAAATCCAAGTGGCTGTAGCAAGCAATTTCTACAACATCAATATCTAACCACAAAAATTGACAAGTAAATCGTCTAAAAGATAGCCAATGAGCAACAGAACAATAATATAGGTTCACAAGTAGATTTCAGTGGTAACTAAGTAAGAAATGAATGAAAGAGAGAATTATGCATCCCTAATGGTTGTAGCATTATTTTTTAACAACAATAAGAATTACTTGGGTAAGCTAGATTCCCTTAGGGCACAAAGAACCTTAAGCATGCAAAATTGATTCCAACTTGAACAATTGCAAAATCTCTATTTTTCATGTATTCCAATGCAAATGATTTTAAATCTCCAATGAAAAATAGACTAGTGCCTTATCAATTAGGTTATGGGGTCTCTTGTTGCTATGTATAGTTGTGTTACCTCCCTAGGGGTGTAAGTTTTTTTACTCCCTAGGAAAAACACAACTACCAAGGTAAATCTAGGAGGGTGTAATCCCTTTTACTCCTCCTAGCAACCTTGTTGAGTAGCTTATCCAAAGAAAAATGTGATATACTTAGTGGAGGGTGTATTACTTTATACTTCTCCAAGGTCTTAGACAAGAATATCCATGAAACAATAAGAAACACTAACAATATGCAAAAATTTCCTTACCAATTCCAAGAGATAGCAAGATAAACCCTCTTTTACCAAGTATATTCCACCACAAAGAAAGAGAAAACATCCAAGAGATATAGAACACCTCTTCTTCCACAAGAGACAAGCAACTAGCATCCAAAATAACATGAGAGAAAGTGTGAATTTCCCAAGTAGGGTGAAAATTTCAGCCAAAACTTATGTAATTCTCAAGTGTGTTATATGTCAAAATGAAAGTGACAAGGTCTTATTTATAATTGACCTTGTAAAATGATTTGTCCACTTAATTTAGGGTAAAACACAAATTAGGGAATCCAACCTCTTGATTTTCCACTTTAAAAAATATAATTCAACTTTACAAAATAACCAAGCCCTAAATGATGACGTCATCCCCCCTAGAGGTGACGTTTTGGCATAAATGACAATTCACTGAGTTTGTCGAGGGAGACGTTGGGCCTCTGTTATCCACAAATTTGGTCATTGTGATGATGTCATGATGATGTTATGATGATGGAAAATCAAGCTCTTTACCAAGAACACTTTCCTGAGAAAAGTTACAGTTGTCTTCTTCCAGAATTCACACTTTGAAGGATGTTCGCAGGCTACTTATATATTCACCTGCGAGAATTCCTGATTCTCGCAGGCTGCTTTAAGCTGGGGTGTGAACTTCTCGCACTGTACTCATTATTAGGGTGCGAACATGTTCTTAAAGGGGAAAAAGATAAGAATCTCGAACCTTCTAGAAGGGAATCTTCTAGAAGGGTGAGTTGGCTTTCGAGTGGTTATCCAAGTACTGGCATTCCAGATATCTTGGGATCATTCCCTATCCAAGTAACTAAACTATCTTATCCTATATATTGAGGAGATTGCTCATGGAGAGGGTTAAGCAAACAAGCAACAAGCTAGCTAGAGATTGATTAGAGAATTAGTGCAAGACTGTATGGAGGATTGATGCTACAACAGCAAGAGACAACAACAAGGTCATCACAAGTGGTTGATTTTCTTCATGCATGAGAAAGTGTGTGTGTCAGAGCTAGGAGCCATTGAAAGGAGACCTATGACATCAAGGCTCAGGTTGTAAGTTTCACTTTCAATTAATTCAATACAACAATATGTCCC
>ML776788.1:728564-742896 GCA_009831015.1 Picea engelmannii
TAAGGAAAGAGTTCATAAGGTATGCCCACAACCCTTATCTCTTAGTTCATTCAATAGGCTAGATCTACGGAAAGTGTATTATTCTGTCCTGTTTTGTTCTAGATCCAGGTGGATCTAGGGAGATCGGTTCGTGTCCGCACTTACGGATTTATCCTATAACAACCTCCAAAGGATATATCTTCAAGGTGAAAGGGTATTCCTTCATCAAAACATGCCAATTAATTTTCAAATCACCCATCACTGTCAAACCCTATCCCCCAAGTGAGACATCATGCCCTAGAAAGTGACGTTTTGAGCCTCTAAGGTCAAATGTTGGGCAAAGGGGGGCTATATTTCCTTCTCCATGATGTCCTCTCATGCCTCCAAAGTAAATTTTCATCATCTAGATTGTCCCAAGGTTTGGGGTATGTCGTCCACTCTATGGTATTCATGCCCCAACGATGGCCCAAGCAAGGCTTGTTCCTCCACAAATGTCCACCAAGCAAGGTCTTGCAAAGACAAGTAAATACGCCCTCCAAGAGTCTCAAGTCAAACGTATCATGTCGAGTAAAATCACATTTAATACAAGATTCATCTAAACATGTGCATCAAATATACCTTTTAAAATTAAACAAGTGCTAAAAGACCCTATGCAATTTGCCAAATTTAGACAAATTGCCAACCTGAGGGCCTTGAGACATCATCTCCTTAGTTATCCCTTGAAATGAGGGATAACATGTGGCATTAATTTTTATTGGTGGTTCACTACTCACTTCTCTCAATTATCATGCCATCTTCATCAACTCTCCAACAATAATTAGTTTTTGTTGTCTCCCTTGGAAAAACAAGTTAAAATTTCATTCTCTCAAAACTACCCCTTATTGTGCTCCTATAATTTGTTTACCTAATCTTTAGTCTCCCTTTGAGATTGAGACGAACACCTCTTAGTATGATATTGGTGCAATTATTAAATAGGGAGGAAACCATGTTGCATACCATTCATAAACATTGTCTTATGCCAAACAAAATTATAACATTTATGAAAAAGAGTTCTAAAGTTTGGTCCAAGCATTGAAATAGTGGTGCCATTACATCCTAGGGAAAGAAACAATCCTCCACACATATCATCATCCGTTGATTTTCATCAATTCTTAGACTAATATATAGGAGCAACGTCACTTAAAGTGGGTTGCTTACATTCAATAGTTTCATTTGGTGATTAACTATAATAAGGACATGTCCAATCAGATGGTTGATCTCTTTAGTCGTCCCCCTACATAGGTACTTTAACTCCCGACTGTGCGTTTTTATGCCTATGAGGTTTGCAAGCCTCTCTATGTTTATGATCCCTTCTTTGCAGAGATATGGACTATTGTGAAACATCCCACTAAGGTCATTCAGATACCATTTATGGATTACACAATCAAATATGGGTGGCTATATAAACTCAATCAGTTATGTGTCCCAACTTCTGAAGATCATCTTACTTTGATTAAGGAGGCTTATGATTCCTCCTATGGTGTCCATTTTGGGTCTCTGAAAACAGTTCAACAGTTGCAATGACATTTCTTTTGGCCTTCTATGAACCGTCAAGACAAAGATTTCATTCGTGCTTGTGCATTGTGTAGTCAACATAAACCTACTAATTGTAAATTTTGTATCCGCCCCTTCCTCTACTTTCCCTCCCTTGGGACTCTCTTTCCATGGATTTCCTTAGTGGTTTACTTATGAATTACACAAACATGATGCTATATGGGTTATTGTTTTTCATTTCTCTAAGATGGCTCTTTTTATCCCTTTCTCTAAGACCACTATTGTTGCCTGAACCGTTGCCTTGTTATTTCACCATGTTTGTCACACTTTGGCCTTCCTACTAGCATCATCTCTAATCGTGACATTCAATTTCTTAGAACATTCTGGAAAACATTGTGGGATTTACCAGGTTGTCAACTAAAATATTCTACTGCCTTCTATCCTCAAATGGATGGCCAAACCGAGGTAGTTAACAATATCTGTGTCCATTCTCTTCACATTCAATTTGCTAAAACCAAACGTTAGGATAAAACCCTCCATGTGATTCAACATAGTTATAATCATGTTGTACATCTCTCTATTGGGATGTCTCTTTTTGAGGCTTGATTTAGATATCAACCTTTATCGCCTTATTAACCGCCTCTCACCTTGTAGCACACCAACAACAAGAACAAACATCCACCCTTTCATTTTTGTAGACTCTAGCACACAAACATACCCAAGTTTTTGAAGTGCTAAAGGCATCCCAACAACACTGCAAAGACCACCATTATACTCATTGTTCCCCTATGGTTTTTACTCTTGACAATAAAGTTTGGTTTTATATGGAATGCCAGTGTTTTAAATCCCAACTTCATCACAAATTGAAGACTCTTTGCTATGTCCCTTATATTTTTATCCAACATATTGGGGACAATGCTTATTGCCTTTACTTTCCACCCCAACTAGGCATTCATGATGTGGTGAGTGTGAACAATCTAAAACGCTATGAATCCCCATTGTTGGAAGATATTGTGATTGTCTCTCATCCCGTCGAGTTAATCCATGATTTCTAGCCTCCTTTTCTCCAAGACAACTTACTTGATAGTCACCATATCACCACACGCCATCAACAACATACTTCTTACCTTGTTGGGTGCACAACCCAAAATCCTACTGAGGCTAAATGGTTTTCAAAAGCTTCCATGCACAAGCATTTTCATCATTTGCTAACAAAAGTGGGGACACTTTCGGGTTAAACAGGGAGGAATTGGGCAACTCAACAAACATCCACATGAATCCCAAGGAAGGTGAACTTCCTCAACCAACTAGATTCTTGGAAGGCACAATCTCTCAACTTATTGGAGGAGAAGAACATCTAGGTGCAAGTCCCAAGGAAGTAGTTGATCATATCTATCTAACTAGTTGTTAGAAGCTACTTGTAGCTTGACCTATTCAATCCATCATGTAATAACATGCATCTATATAAGTTTGTCTCCTATTCTAAATACATTGATGACCATTTTTCTCTTAATTTTGGTGATAGTATTCATGTTTTCATGTTCTAGTTAATTTTCTGAGTATTGCTATTGTAGATTACTTGGATTTTTCTATTTATCAATTCAAGTGTTATGCTCCAAATGCTTAAAATATTAGAATAAACCAGAAGTACACACCATGTACCCAATGTGAATGTGGAGCACAACTCCAATAAATATAATAGAGATGTGTTACAAAATAACTCCTTAAAGAATAGGAAAATATCCTATAAATACCCAAATACATTCATACATCACAATTTACATGTCCTCCATAATGACTACATGATATCTATATATACCTATTCACACATTGCACATGTAACCCCTTTATTATTAGGCTAACCCTGTTACATATAAATTTATACCTTATGTTGGATTTTAACTCTTTTACTTAGGATTCTTTATTGGTTATGTTGATCCAACCTTACTATCATATATTGACCCTAGTTTAGATTTGATAAGCTCCCAACAAAATCCCTTTAAAACTGTTGGCCCCTCTGGAAGACCAGAAGGAAACACAACACAGGGAGTGTACTGCGCAGTCTCGCTCGCGATAGCTCTATGGGTGGCTGCAATACTCACGTGTTTGCAGCCAAGGAATGAGTGGAGATTTGCAATTCTAATCTTGATTCATTCAGTATAACATCTAATTATATTAGTCATTCTATTTATGCATGTGGAATACCAGATCTAACTTAGTTAATTCATTCATCTAACATTCAACAATTAATCAGCCACAAAGACACATACATTCATTTACATAACACATGTGTTACCATGGTTCACCCCCTCTTGGGCTACGTCCACAAAGATCTTGCTCTCAAGATTTTATTATGGTTCAGTAATATATCACACAGTGTGTGGTTACAATCTTAGGTCTTATTATCTTCCACAAGCTCCTCAATTCCTATGAGACTGACTAGATCGCACCAGGCTCCAGATCCTACGATCTAACCCTCAGGATCAAGTCACTCCCTACTTCCCTAGCTCACGATCTTAATGAATCATATAGTTCTTACAACTCTCCATCTCCCTCTGTGTATCTCTTATGACCCGTCTGTTGTGTCTATGTCCCCCTCTTCCTCTAAGTACTACTTATTTATATCCTTGGCTCACCAACATTTACAATACATTACAAAAACCCTAACCCTAGCATCGTTAGGTCTTCCTTGCATGCGGGCCTCACTTGCTTCTCTTACACATGCTACTTTTCCTTCCAGTTGTCCTTTCCTCTTTGCATGCTTCTCCTCCAAAAATATCCTTTCTTCCTGACTAGGCCTACATCCAATAGGCCCCCAACACTGACATGTGGCTCGTCCTGAGCCACCTAAGCTTTGAGCACTTCTTCAACATCTCCTGTGAGATCCTGGAACTTCTATGTGAGTTCCTTTGCTTGTGTTTGAGCCTGTACGGTCTTTTCTCTGAGCGCATCCAATACTTGCGTTACAATATTGTCGTTGATCATATCTGCACACTCTACCTAGGTTTGTGCCATGTTCTTCTTTGTGTCTTCTGCATGTGCAATGACCTCCGTTGCTCGCTCTTGGAGAGGTTCCATTTGATCTTGTCACTCCTTCTTCTGCATTTGCATGACTATGAGTTCTGCTTGCAACTTCTTCATATCCTGTACTCCTTTGAGGCACTCAGTGATCGACATCATCTTCTGCCTCTGCTTGAGATCCTAGATAGTTGCGCTTATCTTCTCCTCTTCTTGGTCCCATTGCTGGACCTATTGATCCTCCTCCATCATTTCATAGTTGTCTTGATTTATCGAACAAGTCGACAACTATGTAGAATTGTCGTTCCATCTCCTCCATCTTCCCTGCTTCTTTCACCTTCCTTTTCTCCTTCACCTCCGGGGGAGTGGTAGGGATGAGTTGTTCCCAGAGGTTCTCTATTTCCTACCTGTATTGATCGATTGTTTGCACAATCTGACAAATTTTCTGCGTTTTCATGAGCTCTGTTGTTTGTGCGCTCTTTGGAATTTTGGCATAGGCTACCGCCAATCCCTGCTCGAGCCTATATGCATGATATTTCTCGTCTTTGGTCTCAATCTTGACTTGCTCGAGCACCAATTCCAACTCTTCTCTATTTTCCTTCATCTGTTGCAGTTCTAGTGAGTCTTTGTGTGTGCGTGACTGTACCTCATGTGCGATGTTGACTTTCAGTTTATACAATGCCTTGGTTGGTATCTGCGTCATTACCAACTGTATTTGGGACAAATATTTTAGGGGTGTCTAGCCCACAATTTCATCCATGTGCAACATGCTGGGTGTAATGTGAAACATTGAGATCGGCTATTCACTCGTCTGGATCCTATCCTGCTCGTTCGATCCATCCTTGGCTCTCGTTTGTGATGTTGTGGGAACTGATTTTGTTCCTCTATCGACCCTATGTGTTTGTATGATATGCTCGAGGATCTGCCTCATGTATTCCAACTCTTCCTGGATCATGTCCCTTTGATGATGGGCTTCATCAAAATCCTCGGTTGTTTGATCCTGGACCATTTCGTACACGAGGTCCGTGTCATCCTCAATGATTGTGTATTCTGGTGGCATTTTGTGTGCCTTAGTTTTCTTGCATGCACCCCATTTGTATGATTGGCCTCTTGGTCTGGCTTTGCTCCTGTTGAGTAGCACTTGATGTGGTCCCCTATGTTGTCTCAGTATCTTTCCCCTGTTCCTGCGGTTCCTGGGTGTTTTTTATCTTCCCCACCTAGGTACATTTCTTGGACGCCCCCCCTTTCTTCTGTTGCGTGGGGTTCTAACCTAGGTTTGGCTTCTTGGGTGCCATGTTTTCTCCTACAAGTGTCTTTTGTTTCCCTTCCTCAACGTCATTTTTCGCTGACATCTCTTGATTCATGTCTGGAACCCTCCAGTCCTCGTGCCAATCCTTGATGGCCATTTCTATGTCCTCTTCCTTGACGCAGTACCGTAGTTGGAGCCATTCATTTTAGAGATCCTTCCATGCTTGGATCCATATTGCATGCTTGGTCACTTTAAAGTTTGCGATGCCCTGATATTGCGAGACCACTTTTGGTGTAATCCACCAAGTGTTGGCAATGTTTTTCTGCAAGTCGTTGTAATACCCTGCGAACATGCCTGCATTCAAACTTTTTTCTTAGGGTCTGAACTGCTCCCCATTGATAGGTATCAGGTTGCATGACAATGGTTGGATCTCTCAGAAAAGTATGTATACTTAGGCTCCCTCCATCCGACCAAGGCGATCAGGACATGTAGAAAAGAATAGTGAAATTATGTTCCCAGGTCCTGCACGTCCTTGTAGTAATCCAAGAACAAATTTAACAAGTACGTGACCAAACTAAGTACATCGCCCTCCACACACTATGTTGTGGCTACGACGATCTCGACAGGGAATTCCTCCATGTGGCACTTCCTGCATAACTTTCACGCCATGATTTTTGTGGCCATCCTTGTGGTTGTGTCATTAATGCGCTTAATTATGATTCTGTGTGACCCTCTTTCTGTACCATACGTCTTCTTCATTTCCTCGACTAGTTCCTTCTCCTTCATTTTTTCATCGAGGAATTGCGTGGGTGTCACCCCAAAGATGGAATCCCTGTAATATATGTAATGAGATCTACATTTATCAAGACATGCTCTTCCACCCATAGGTATCCTCTGTGGGTAACTTCCATAAGATGCTTGACGCAGTTGGTTACGTCCCGACCCCTTCCAAAGTGCGAGATCTCTAGTAGGCCCCGAATCCTAGTTTTGGCCAGTCCATCTGCCCACTATTTTGGTTGGTTGATTGGTTAGCTGAAGTGTCCTATACCCACATTATCCAGGTAAACTTGCTTTGCAAACTCTGGAAACTTGTCTGCTTCGGTCACATTGTGATCTGAGTACCGTAGTTTTTCCACGTGGCCTAACAAGTTACCCGCGACACACATCCCTTCTGGGATGCATGGAAATAATATGGTTATGAAGGCCTACCTGTGCAGTTATCTTTCTACTAGTTGCTTTCCCTTCTGTTGTGGTGGGTGACTCAAGGATCTAACCTCCATTGTTCTCTCTTCTGCATACTCCTCTGCCCGACCGATGAAATATTCTATTGTGCCCTCTTGTGGATGCTCCGACGTGGTTGTGTGTAACCTTTCTGGTGCAGTCGTTCTCATTTGGTTCGGGACCATCCCATTAACCCTCGGGGATTCTTTAAGGTTTTTAGAGCGCAAATGATTTTTTTCCTTCTGGGTCTACTGGCTCTGTCATGCTTCCGACATATCAATATCCATGCTCACTAGTGTTGTATGTTGGGTTTCCTCCACCATTGGTGTGGGGCTACCTGGTTCTATATTGGGTGATGATATTTTTTCCAAGTTGACAACTACCTTAGGTCGAGGTGGTTGAGGTTCACTTCCATGTGGCTACTGAGGTGCTCTGAAGTTGCTTCGAGGTCATCTACAGGCCTGACTCGACGTTCCTAGCTTGGGTGGTGCCATGGTGGTAAAGATGTTCTTTGCCAAGTTTAGTTGGCTATGTAACTTCAGCAACCTCGCTCTCTGCATTGTATACTATGTCGCTTTGTGCTCTTCTCAATTTCGCAATAACCCTTCTGATCCCCACGTGCTTGTCGTTTATGAGAATTGTGTGAAACTTCTCAGAGACGTTACCCAGTTTGCATTTTGAATGAACTAGTGCTTCATGTGTACACGCCATTGAATTCCCTTGCCATCGCCGATTTGCGCAATTAATGTGGTGTCCCATCAATCATTCTTGTCATTTAGTTTTGATACCCGCCATCAGTTGGTGCCTATTTACCATACCCACCATTTCCGTTGTTTCCGCCTTTTAGTGATCGTTGGTCCTTTCTTTGTCGTGCTAATTGTTGCACCTCTTTTGTCACCTTGGTCAACAGAATAGAGGTGCTTGCAAGCTCAGTTGGGCCTACTGAGCAGGACAGCTGTAGAGAAAAGAGTTAGGGAAAGAAAATAAAAACTACAATTAAGAATTAAACTAAGAGATTCAATAAAAACTAAATTCATGAGCATAGGGACATAGAAACAAAAAGAACCATAAGACCCATGTCACCAATGCATGAGGTTGATCTATTAGTGAAAACAAAGCACCAAGAAGAAAGGGGACTATGAGCCCCTTCTTCCTCCAAGGGAAGGCTCTTGGACCCTCACTAGCTAGCTCTTCTTACAACAAAGAAAAATGGAAAATGGTGATGAAAGAACTCTTTACAAATCCACTCAATGGTGAGGTGGATTGTCCAATGTAATGGTGCCAATATGCTCTTGTCAAGGATGGAGTCCTCAAAACAATAGAGGCAGCATAACATTAATTTGAATTCCTTGAGAAAATGAGGTGCATCCATGTCTTTTTATAGCATTCATTTGGGTTATTGTTTAACTGGTTTGTAGTGTGAAAAGAGGCCAATTAGGGCATTATTAGGTCTTTGACCAGCCCACCAGTCGGATCCAGTCCAAATTTGAGGGTCAAATTGGTTTGGGAGCTGAACCATAAGTGGTTGGGAGGCCGACCACTTCCATAAATGCGTCATTTAGCAGGTACACGACTTTTTGTGCTAACAGTCGCACATCGTGCGCCTGTGCGCAATTTCTACATTCCTGTTCCACGCATGTGTGCGCGCGCCCAATGTCTGCAAAGCGCTCTTCAATTTTTCACTACTTTGTATAGTTCTTGTAACCATGTGCAGACAAAATTTCAGTGATAATAGATGCCCCCTGATGGATGAGGTTAGGAGCATACGTATAGCCGAAATCCATCAATGTTTCTTCTACTAAGAATGTTGTTGTAAGATAGAGCAATACTGGGATCGTTCAGAGCGATCCATTGGAGAAAAAAGGAACTGGTAGGACCCGACCTTCCATGAGGTGTATAAAATAGAAAACTGTGTACAAACGAGGCGGGCATGCCCCATGATTGTGTTATGTAACTCTAAAAAAAGATGACTGAAGTGTTGGTGTAGACAACTGCAGCGCCCGCGGGAGCAGTTGTGATAAAGGCAGAAGACAATTCTGCAAATGAAAATACTCTGAATAGCAGGCAGTGATTGTGGTAATAATTAGCAACGATGATGTGGGCATTGATAGCCCTGCCAAGTTCAGAGGTCTTCGGCAACTGAAAGAACTAACTGCAATAGTCGCAAAGTAAGACCCACCGTAACATGAGAAAGTGTTGGCGTTGAATGTTATGGGGGTCAACGACAGCAGGGAGCAATGATGTTTCACCCTGTGCCATCTGAGATCTCTCATTGAGTGGATAATGAGAATCAAGATACTGTCGCCCTTCTGGAAAACTATGTTGATGTCAACAAAAGGGGGGACGCGACTCGTAGAAGAAAATGGCTTTGTGAAATCTACTAAGTGAGGTGAGGAAGTGGCAGAGGTACATGTACGAAGTCAAGATGTGAGAAGACTCAAGACTGCCCTTGGTTGGAGGATGTATGAGAGAAAAAGTGGTCGCAACCATTCAATGAGGTCGAGTGTCAGGGGGACGAAAAGACCGGGGATAAGTTGTGCCAAAGGCGGGACAAGGTGAACAAATTCATAGGGTATAGGTAAGTGGCCTATAGGGTACTCTGAAGATATGGATGATGCCGGCAAGGGAAGATGATAAGTAGTGCTCCAACCAAGGGTGACATGGGTTGCGGCTGGTCAAAGAGAGGGAAGCAGGTCGCTAAAGGTGACGACAAAAAGGGTAATGTAACAAATGAATATAAAGGAGTTTGTACAATAAATAATGAATAATTGGGGAGAAATGTACAAATACAGAAACGGGTGCCCCAGTGTGATATGGGTGGCCCATGTAGGGAATAATTTTCTTGGAAAACTGACGAAGGGTGGGGGCCCCATTGGTGAGTTTCTGTATGAGGTAGGTGAAATGAAGGTAGGTTTGTAGATGGGCAAACTGATTGTGGATGAAATGGAGGGTTCATGATACTGCGGAGGTGCAGTTAAAAAATAGAACTGTGAAGAGATAATCTGGGAGTCCGTGTGGGAAAGCTAGCAAAATGAGGAGAAGGAGTATGTAGTTGATTCGCGACATGATGAAAAACTATCGGGACTCCCATCCCTAAAGGGTTTTGAAAAACAACATGAGTGTCAAAAGTGTCAAAAGGTGTTATGAATGGGACAACTCATGTGGGTAAGAATGCTACCGGGTAACAGTACTGAAGATGCAAATGGAGGTGTGGGTACTGCAGAGCCGGGAATGGGGATCCTAGAGGCAAATATCAGAGGGTGTGACTGGAAATGTAAGTGTGATACAGCGGGAAAGACTACATGCCAGTGCTGAGTATATACCTGAAGGGGTTGTGCCGATGTATGATGATCAAGTACCTGCACACATGAAAACCAAATACCCAAAGTGAACAATATCTGAAGAGAATCGAAGATATGAGCATGTATTTGATAAGCGTGAATATGCGCATGCGTACCTGACCAGGGTATGAAAAAAAAAAAAAGGCGCCCTGGGGGCTCAGGATGAAAAGAGGCCCAGGGACTGCTGTGATGTAGATGACGAGATGTTGATCCCGTGGCTGAAGATGGATTGAAAAAGGGACACCGTGGGCTCCCAGAATGGTGAGTGGAAGTTTGGAAAAAAGGCCTAGCGCAGAAAATAACATATGATGCCAATTGGTTTTATGTTTATTAACCGTGCGCTGTAACATGGTCTTGAGGACTTTTTTAACTGCCTCGACCTGTCCGTTAGACTGAGGGTAGTATGGTGAGGCAAACTCGTGAGAGAATCCTAACCGAGATGAGATTTCGACGAAGATCTCATTCTCGAAGTGTTTCCCATGGTCGGAAACGAGTTGGAGGGGTACTCCAAAGCGGGATATGACGTGGTTAAAGAAGAAACGCGTTGTAGTGCCAGCGGTGTTGTTGAAAGTGGGCATAGCTTTGACCCATTTGGTGAAGTAATCAACGACAACAACGATGTATTTGTGACCATTGTTGGAGGGGGGATTACAAGTCATGAAGTCGATGCCCCATTTACAAAAAGGGTCGGCAGTAATGACAGGGTGAAGAAGAGCGGGGGGAGCGTGTGCTTTGTTGGTGTAGAGTTGACATTGCTCACATTGTTTCACGGCATGAATGCAATCATGAAACAAGGTAGGCCAAAAGTAACCGGCTCGTATGGTATTTTGAACAGTGGATATGCCCGAAAGATGGCTCGCACATGCACCGCTGTGACAGTTGTTTAAGACTCGATTGGCCTCATCAATAGTCAGGCATCGAAGAAGGATGGTGTCGACGCCCTGCCAATATAGGATATCTCCAATGAGGAGGTAGAGGGGGGCTTGATAGTGAATACAAAGACGATCATCACGTGAAAGGTGGTTACCGAACTTCTGAGTGCGAAGATAGATGAGGAGGTTACCGTACCAAGGATCATCCGATGCGATGTAAAAAATATGTTTGTCGGGAAAGTCAGTGTTGACGGGGGCACTGGTGGTGTCAGAGGGGAGGGTTGTGACAAGTTCAGCGAGAAAGAGGGCCTTCTTACTCTTAGGTGTTGAGAACTCAAGGTTGTACTCCTAAAGGATAATGATCCATCGAGCGAATTTGTCATTCACTTGCCGACGGCTAAGAAAGTACTACATAGGGTTGGAATCTGTGACAACCTTTGTTGTGCGAAGCAGAATGTAATGGCACAGTTTCTGGACTGCGAGGAAAACTGCAAGAGCAAGTTTCTCTTCGTGTTTATATTTCAAGGGTGGCCCTGAGAGGTTTTTACTAACGTAATAAATGACATGTTCACGATTGTCATCTCCGAGTTGGACGAGGACGTCGACTACTGATACAACTGATGATGATACATAGAGGATATAGTCGTGATTATAGTCAGGTGCACTAATTAAAGGTGTATTTGAAAGCGTTGTTTTAGGATCGTCAAATGACTTTTGGGCGTGGTCGTCCCAGTGAAATGGGATTTCGTGACGTAGTAAGTGGAGGAAACCGTGTGCGCGTATGGTGTAATCTGGGACAAAGTGTCTAAGAAAGTTAGCTTTGCCCCGTAGACTCTGAAGTTGTCGTAAATTCTGGGGAGGTGGAATTTCGGTGATAGCTTGGACTTTGAGGGGGTCCACAGTAATACCGCTTTGGGAAATGATAAAACCAAGGAGGCACCCTATGGTGACACAGAACACACACTTGAGAGGATTTAAGAGAATGTTGTACTGATGACACCGTTGAAATATGATTCGTAAATCATCGAGATGCTGGGTGCGTTTCTTGGATCGAGCTGTGAGGTCGTCCAAGTAGGCGAGGATGATGTGGACCAGATCGTGAAAGATATATGTCATGGCCCACTGGAAAGTTGTGCCGGCATTCTTTAAGCCGAAAGGCATGACACGATATGAAAAAGTACCCCACGGGGTAGTGAATGCAATTTTATATTGATCGGCGGGGTGAATTGGAATTTGATTATAACCAGAGAATCCGTCCATAAAGGAGAGAGCCTCGTGGCCCGCGCAGTTGTCGATAATTTGATCAATAAAAGGCGTTGGAAAGTTGTCTTTGGGACATGCATGATTGATATCGTGAAAGTCTGTGCAAATGCGGATAGTGCCCTGTTTTTTGTTAACGGGTACAGGGTGGGAAACCCATGAGGTATAGGTGATGGGGTAAATGAACCCGACAACGCGTAACTTATCAATTTCGGCTTTGATAGCCGCGGCTTCGGAGGGATGTAGTGGTCGTTGTTTTTGGCGAACTGGTGTAATGTCGAGCCAGGTGTCGATGCGATGTTCAACAATAGAGGGATCGAGGCCAGGCATTTCCGTGTATGACCAGGAGAAAATATCCCTATATTCCTGGAAGAGGGCTTTATATGCGGCGATTTCTTGAGGAGTGCAAGCAGCTCCAATGGTGATTTCTTCGACGATGCCATTTTTAATGGAAATGTCGATTTTAATGGTGGGGGAAATGTTGGCCATATTTCCTTCTTCAAAAGCATCAGGGGTAGAAATGGGATTTTTGAACCAGTCGATAGATCCTGATGGGATAAAATCCTTAGTTTCGACCACGTAAATGGGGTTTTGGTTAGGAGGCATGGAGGCTTCCTGTGGAGAGAAGAGTGCATGATGGTGTAGCGCATCCCAGGGAGAGTCCAGGTGGTTTAACTCTTCGATTATTTCTTCGTCGTATTGGAAGTGACAGGAATACAAGGGGTCGTGAGGAGTGATCTTGGTGACAGTGGTCATGTGGTTGCCCCCTGGTGAAGAAGCAGGGGGAACATTGTTAGGAGATGGTGAGGGTTCACTCGACATAAACCATATATTGAATTACTAAGGGGTACCCGTGGTGGTTGGGTGGAGAGTGTCCGTAGGGGAATGAGCAGTAGAGTTGGGTGGGTTGGGGGGTGAATCCTCAGATACATCATCTAAGAACCATGGAGGCATTAGGAGTGCCTCAGGTTCGGGAGAAATGACATGAAGATCCTCTAGTGACGAGGTAATGTCAATTATCACCTCGGCGGGTCGGTGAAGCAAGGTCAATTGATGTTGCCTGTATTCAAGGATCATAGGACACTGGTATGTAAAATAAGATAATGAATCACAGAGAGAGCAAGGGCATCTCATGCGTTCATTGACTGAAGTGGTGACATAGCGGATGTCAGTGATATTTGTTGAGGAGGACATAGCAGGATTGGGGTTGTTCTGGAAGTTTTGGCGCACTGTGGCTAATGTCTACCGAAAGCATGGCAGTGTTGGGAAATGGTGGGTATAATGGCCATATTCAAAACATATAGCATAGGCGTATTTGGTACTCAACCCTTTACTACTGGAAGGGGGGTGGTAGTGGCGGGACTAGCAGTAGTGGCGGGTGTTGGGGGAGTTTGATTGAGGGGGATCAAATTCTGTAATTCAGGTAGTGATGGATAGTTGTTGGTTTGGTGGCCCTCTTTCTCACATAGTGCACAAGGTGGTGGGATGCATGGAGGAAGTGGAGCGGTGGGCTCCTTCTTCTTTCTCCTGGCCCCAGCTGTAGCTGGGGGGTTAGTGAGTGGGGGGGTGGTGGGGGTAAGGATGGGAATCGTCATGGGGATTCCTTCCTGGGGGGGAAGGGATGGTTGAGGGACCATCTCTGGTGGGTGTAAATACCAAACTGGGATTGCTAACACCATATTAGGTAGTGTAAGTGTTGCGGCTACCTGAAAAGCTTCGATACCTGGTGAAGGGTAAAAGAAGGGAATTTGAGTGAGGGGTTGGGGAACTGTCTCCCAAACTTGACTATGTCCTTGGGGAGAGGTGGAATCGTGGACTGGTGGGGTCAACGAGTGTCCAGGAGGTTCTTGAGGGGGGGG
>ML776788.1:748523-759675 GCA_009831015.1 Picea engelmannii
TAACAGTCGCGCATCATGCACTTGTGTGCGATTTCTACGTTCTTGTTCCACGCATGCGCGTGCGCACCCAATGTTTGCAAAGCGCTCTTCAATTTTTCACTACTTTGTATAGTTCTTGTAACCATGTGTGGACGAAATTTCAGTGATAACACTAATGTTTCTGATTGCGCATGGACATTCTCTTTTTGGCGTGCTACCCCTTTACTGCTATATTTTGATGTCCAACATGGTAACCCCTCTGTTGTTGCACTTATTTTTATTTTTATTTTAAGTGCTAGGAGGTCAATTGTCCCTATATAGCTTCAATCGATTCCCATTTATCATCCCTTTGAGTTATGTTCCTCCTAAATCCTTCAACTATACAGCTCCCCCATATGTGACAATCTTTACTTCGTATGGTCCTAACCAATGCATTCTGAGTTTTCCTGGCTGTTGAAGAGATTTACTGTCATATACCAACAGTAAGTCTCCCTCCTTGAAATTTTTCCTCTTGATATGTGTGTCATGCCAATATTTGTCCCTTACTTTCTGTACTTCTTGGTGAAACCCTACTAAAATCCTATCTTCTTCCATGATCATCAACTGACTTAGTCTTTCCTGTACTGTGCCTCGATCTGTCATGTTGGTAATTGTTTCTACGCACAGAGTAGGTACCAAAAACTCTAATGGAATCACTGCTTCTTGTCCATACACCAATCTGAACAATGTCTTCCCTATCAATTTTTTGCATGTTGTCCTGTATGCCCACAATATTGTTGGTATCTTTAAGTCCCAATCATCCCTATTAATGTTGAAGATATTTGTCAGTGCATTCTCGAGCATTTGATTAAAGGCTTCCACTATTCCATTTGCTTAAAGATGATATGGGGTACTCTTTTGATGATAAACTTCAAACTCCTTAGTCATAGCCTTAATAGTGTTTTTAATGAAGTGAGTGCCTTGGTCACTCATCAAAATCCTTGGGCATCCAAATCTAGTGATCACTTGTTCAAATAGGAAGTGTGCTACCATATATGCGCTGCAATATTTTACTGGTGTTGCTTCTTCCCATCTTGTTAAGTACTCCATTGCAGTAATAATGTACCTTGCTCTTGACCTTTTTGTTGGTGGGTTAATCGGTCCCACAAAATCTATTGCCCATTTTTTGAATACCTACAAAGTTACTTGTGGTCTCAGGGGCATCTCGTCCCTTCTATTCGGTTTACCAACCCTCTGAGATACATCACATCTCTAGCAATAGTCCATTGAGTCTTTGTGAACAGTCGACCACCTTAGACCTGCATGCAATACCTTCTACGCGGTAGCTTTTCCTGCATAATGTCCTCCTGCTATTCCCTGATGGGATTCTTCTAAAATCCTAGGCCTTTTATGTTCTAGCACACATCTTCTCAAGATGTTATTTGCACCCATTTTGTGTAAGTGTTCAACAATCAATTGATAGTCTGTAGCCCTGACTACCATGTTTTTCTTCTGCGCAGTGTTGAATTCTTGTGGCGTAGTCCCTGTACTCAAGTATTGAATGATGTCTATGAAGTATTCATCGAATACTTGGAATGAAAATAATTGTGCATCGGGAAAGTTTTCTTCTAGATTCATAGTTTCCTCTCCATTAGTGATCCTTGACATGTGAGAAGGTCCTGCATTCAATTTCTCTGGTTTGACTATCACTTAAAAGTCAAATTATTGGAACAGTAATAACCGTCTACAAATTCTCCCCCCCAACACTGGCTTGTTGACGAGGTATTTGAGAGCTGAATGGTATGTGAACATCTTGAAATATTTTCCCAGTAAATAATGTTTGAAATTTTGAAGCACATAGACCATAGCTAAGCCTTCTTTCTCTGTGGTTGTTACACATTATTTTGGTCACCTTAGTGATTACCTGACAACATGTGTTAATGTTCCCTGAAAATATTAAAAGAGGATTTTTTCCATGAGAAAAGTGATTTTCTTTCCTTTTTCAAAAGCCATATAAAGGAAGATCGTCGCACCCTGCTATATGCATGGGGTGAAACGATGCCTGATCGTCGCACTCTGCCCTAAAACTGGACTATGACATCATCACATGTTGCTTGTGCATAGGGTGTGATGATGCTTAAAGCATAGGAAAAGTCAAATTTCACAAATGTTCTAGAAGGGAATCTTCTAGAAGGTGGGGTGGCCTCCGATCGGTTTGGATATTACTTGCTTTTATGATTTGGTGGGATCATCATAATCTCCTCATCCATCTCTCTTTCACACTATATAAAGAGGTATCTCTCAGGGAAAAGACTAAGGTTGAATAGGCTAAGATTTGCATGGAGAGTTCTAATTCAGATTATGTTTGAGAGATTTGCTTTAGTTCTTCAAGTCAGATTGTGGATCTACTTAATTCAAGGCATCAGAGCAAAGGTGTGTGTGTTGAAGCAAAGGGCCATTGAAAGGGGACCTTGAAACATCAAGGCATGGGTTGTATTCTCCACTTTCCATCTATTTAATATAGTAATACATTTCTCCCCTATATAAGCATCTCGTCTTCTATTGTATAATTCCTTGATCATATACATAGACTTCATTAGAATACATATATCTTTGTTTTCCCTCTTTGTTGGTTTGTGATTCTTAGACATGCTTACTATTATGCAAACTCAAATAAGGAGCTACAAGGATGACACTAGCGAGGATCAAGCGTCGTTTAAAAGGTATGTCACTTATACTTCACTAGACTAGTTCATATAATGATGAATTTTAAGGTGAAGTGTGTATTCTGGTTTTTTTTGTTCTAGTTTCCTGTGGAAGTTAGGGTGATATGTTTGTGTCTACACTTACCGATTAGTACAATAACCAAATTGGTGACCATACTGGGTTATGGCCTCCGAATTGAGGTTGCCCCCCAACTTGAGGTTGGCCTCCAACAAGAATTTGAAAACCAGAAGCGACGATATGACTGGTGCCTCCAACTTGATTGGAGATACTAGAG
The DNA here is from genome assembly GCA_009831015.1 of Picea engelmannii. NCBI lineage: Eukaryota > Viridiplantae > Streptophyta > Pinopsida > Pinales > Pinaceae > Picea > Picea engelmannii. Next base: position 751,483 of record ML776788.1, read on the forward strand.
CCAGGATGATTAGATCCTCCAGGAGAAGGTGGAGGAGGAATGTAAGGCCCCCTAGAGAGAAACTGGGTAGGTGTAGGAATGAAATGACTAGCGACATTATACCCAGAAGGAACAAAAATATTAGACCCTCCGAATGGATTCTAGGTAGGATTAGGAATGGAAGTATTCAAATCATTATACCCAGGGGGAAGTGATGGATTTGATCTAAGTGGACGCGGTGTTCCAATAGGATATTGGGTAATCACCATATTTCCGGTAGAAACAGACTTAGCTTATGAGACCATGGTAGATCTAGTGAGATGGAGAGGAATAATTGAGTGAGAACCAACCAAAAATTGATTTGAAACTATGACAACATTACTGGTTGTGCCAGTAAAATGATCTAAAGGTATGGTATAAGTAGTGGAAGTCACAGGCATTTGTGATTCCATAGGTTGATTAGGAGTTCTTGAGCGTAAATGGCTCATTCCTATTTTATCAAAAATATCTTGTCCCGAAGAGGTTCTCCAAAGAGCACGACTAGGACCAAGAGTGCTAGGATAAAAATTTCTAACAACGTGAACCAAATTTCTAAACGACTCACTTTGAAAAAATAGATAGTCTACACTAGACTCTGCGTGAGGTCCAATAGGTATTTAATATATTCTTCAGCAACAATGTCCCCCGATGAATTAATTTGGAGCACATGTGGATCTTGTACCACACTCAATAACGGATTTACGAGAAGTATTGACTCCTCGAATGGAGTAGAACTTCCAATTTCAGAGGCTATGTCATTATTGACTACTCCTTCAAGAGAACCCTCTGGTGAGTTAGGAAGAAAAGGGACGTAATCTTTCAGATCTTTTGGAGGTAGCCCCTGCATCCTACGTGAATGTCGAGGGTCGATGTTGGGTGCACCAAATAAAGAATGAAACAAATCTATTGCCAACTAGAGAAACAAACAACACTCACTAATAAAATCTAGAAATAAAGACAAGAAAAAAAACCTTCTTATTTTGAAGTCACTGGTTGGTGATGAAATCCAACGTCTTGAAATTAAGACAAAAAGGAGCTGGGATAAAGCAGGTGGAAAAGTTACGTTGACAACCTGCTTAATGGACTTACACCCTGGTGCAAGCTCCCACACATAATCGTGGGTATACCCTCCAAGGAGCCCAAGTGAATTTTTTCCAATGTCGATTCCAGGTACTGTTAATACTTTCCCCTCCACAATCACCTCGTTTAAAGACCCTAAAGAGATAGGCTACTAAGGTTACCAATTATGACAATGATGCCTGGGGAAATAGTCAACAGTCTGATCCACGCGCAAAGGAAGGGTATCTAGCCCGAAATCAACTCGAGAAGGTCCCCACATGATTTTCTTCTCAAGTGATCCCCAATAATATGTGCAATATCTACACTAAGACCGACAAAGCAGGGTGAGTAACTCTGCCAGTCCTAATGCGACCTCATGATTGACCCTTGTGTTAGAAGGGCTTCCCAGGAAAAAATGTAGCAAGTGGATTTGAACTCTCCATTTCAAAATATACTATTGTGTGTTTTGATGCTTTGGAGAGTGTGCCTTACAACCTATTCCAAAGTTCTATCCTAGCGAATGTTGGTGTAGAGAATTCCTAGAAAATAAAAGTTACTAATAAATTTTAAAATTATGTTGTATTTTAAAGGTTGTTGTTTACTCAAAAGGGAAACATAAATGAAATTGATGATGTATATGACCTTGACCCAATAAAGTGCAAGAAGAGATGATTATGCAATATTTTAATTTGATGAACTCTAACTATAGTAGGGGAAATGTATTTCTTTTTTAAATACAAAATCTACGAAACAAAATTTCTCAATTTTTGAATGAACAAGATTCCAAATAATCAAAAGCTACAAAATTTTCCAATTTTCTCTTTTAACAAATATTTTGAATGCAACAATTTTCTTGTAGAAAACTACTAAAAAGAAGAATGACTTTAGTTCTTTCTTTCTCAAATCAGATCAGAGATGTAATGAAGAAAAGAAAGTGTAGCCCAATAAAATTAACACATTCTCAACACTATTCCCAAATCAAACCTAAAATGTAGACAAAAACGAAATGATAAGAAAAGTTTTCGTCAAATTCAAAACAAAAATGGTCTCTTAACTCAATGAACAATCCAGAAAGTAAAAAGAATCCAAAAATTTAAATAAATCAAAGATCATTTTTCATACAAGCACTCAAGATCAAGACCTAGATATTATACCCTCGTGACAAAAACCAAAAGCAAAACTTACAAAATTTACAAATAATCATGAATCGTACCACTGCACCTATTGCAAAACTGTACCTATTGGCAACATGCAACAATCATGAATTGTCGCACTGTACTTGGAAAATCATGTTCCAAGGCTTCCTCCTCAATTAGTGTTTCAGATTCAATTTGTTGTTGAGAATAAGAATATTTGTCAAACTATTATTGACGAAGGATCCTCGACTTTCATCATGTCCATCACTTGTTGGAAAACCATTGGCTCTCCTACCCTTACTGAGTCTCACAATACTCTTAAAGCTTTTAATGGTACATGGTTTAAACCTTATGGTGTTCTTCCATTTTTGTCTATTATGTTAGAAGGTAAGGCGGTTAATTTTGAGGTTGAGGTCTTTGATGGACCTCTCGATTACAACCTTCTACTTGGTCATAGTTGGATTGATTCTATGCACGTAGTTGCTTCCACTCTTTTCCGTATGTTACGTTTCCCACACCAAGGAAAAATCATTACTTCCGATCAATTGGCCTTCTTTAATTCTGATTCACGTACTAGCAACATACCTTTTATTTTGAAAACACCTCTCGGTTATGAGAATGTCAGCGTGGGTCTTTTACAAGATTCAACTTTGATGGGTACATTTCCTATTCCACCACCTGATATTCCTCCTCCTTTTGTCGCCTCGATTAACATGATAACCACCTAAGTTTGTGAAATTCCTGAGTCTTATGACCCAGGATAGTACCTAGCCCTAGTGACTATCTTCGTTACGATGAACAAATGCCTTTAAGTTTGGTGGAATCCGCTTATCAAGCTATTCAATCAACAAATATTTTTCCTCCTCTCTATGATACATCTCTAGATCCATTCCACGTGATATTTCCTACGGACGAGATGATCATGATAGTCATGTCTATGGAAGATACCCTCTGGGACGATGGGAATAATCATTCTATTCTCTTCCTGGAACCTAAGACCATAGAGATTTATCGACGGATTTCCAATCTGTCCACTGTTGTTGTTATTTCCTTTGTTCTTGAGTCAACACATGATGTTTTGTATGAATGGAACTTGAGTAATATTTCACCTACCGTTCCTCTTGATATATTGATTAAACTCGGAGTCGTGGAAAATGTTCATATCGGTGCCTCATTTTCTACTGATGAGGTCCGTACTTATAAATCCATTTTCCAAGAATTTTGTAACGTTTTTTCTTGGAGTTATGAAGAAACTCCTGGTATTGATCCTAATATTGTTGTGCATGATATTAAGACTTACCCGAATGCTAAACCCGTTCGGTAGAGACTTCACCCACTACATCCACGTAAAGTTGTTGCTATTAATCTTGAAGTTGAAAAACTTCTTAAAGCTAGCTTTGTTTATCTTGTGGCTTTGACCGATTGGGTTTCCAATCTTGTTCTGGTTAACAAGAAACAAGGCACAATCCGCGTTTGTGTATATTATAGGGATATAAACAAGGCTTGTCCCAAAGAAAATTACCCAACACTTTTCGTTGACCAGATTGTTGACGACTATGCCGGGAGTGAAATATTCTCCTTGATGGACGGTTTCTCCGGCTATAATCAAATCAATATTTTTCCCGCGGATCAACATAAGACTGATTTTATTTTCCCTTGGGGAACCTTCACATACTGAGAATTATCTTTTGGTCTCAAAAATGTTGGTGTGACTTTTCAGTGTGCTATGTATTATGCTTTTCACGACATTAAGCACATTGTACAACCCTATCTAGATGATCTATTGACACATTCCATGTGTCGTCAAGATCACTCGGCACATCTGCTGGCCATTTTCCTACGTTGTCGTTATTATCGCATATGTTTGAATCCACACAAATGTGTTTTTTGTGTGGAATCCGGACGACTTCTTGGTCTTATTGTGTCTATACATGGGATTAGGGTAGACCACTTGAAGGTCAAGGCTATTCTCAATTTACCTCCTCCTTCCACACTACGCCAACTCCAAAGTTTGCAAGGGAAGGAAAACTTTTTACGTCGATTAATTCCCAACTACGTTGAATTAACGAAAGGATTCACTCGGCTTCTCAAAAAAGGTTACGATTTTGTATGGGACGACACTGTCAACAAAGCCTTTGAATACTTGAAGCTCTCCTTAACCCATACAGTACTTTTGTTTCCACATGATTATATTCGATATTATTTCATGTACTTAGCTACTTCAAACTCTACCATTGCTATGGTTTTAGTCCAAGAGGATGATTCACACGATGAACATGTTATATACTATTTGAGTCAGAGTCTCACGACCATCGAAACCAAATATTTACATGTGGAGAAATTAGCCTTGGCAGTTGTTCAAGATATTCAACGTTTTCGTCACTACATCTTATTACGAAAAACCACAGTCATTTCCAATTGCAACCCCATGCAACACATCCTTACTTGACAATTGTTGGGGGGAAAGTACTCTAAATGGATAGGTATTCTCGAAGAGTTTGATTTGGAGTTTGAACGTGCCATGTCCAAGAAGTCTTTGGTTTTTTCCGAATTGATATGTGACCTTCCCTCTACTGAAACATAAACTGTGGCAAAGGATTCCTTACCTGACGAATCGCTCTTTATGATTAGTTCTGATGACCTATGGTACAAATATATCATCATTTATCTCCAGACTCAAACTTTCTGGCCTGATATTTCTAGTATAGATCGTCGTTGTATCCGGTATCAAGCCCATCAATACATTATCCTTGGTGATACCCTTTATCGATGTGACATTGATTCCATTTTTCGACGATGTCTCACCTACGATGAAGCTGAGAAAGCTTTGAATGATTGTCACTCTGAAGCATGTGGTGGTCATATGTATGGGTATGCCACTGCCCAAAAGATCCTATGAGCTGGTTATTTTTGGCCTTCATTGTTTAAATATTGCATTACTGTCGTCCATAAATTCCATGCATGTCTAACCTACAACAATAAGATCCGATGTCACCCTGCTCCTCTTCACTCTATAGTTTTCATTGGTCCATTCGCTAAATGGGGTATTGTATAACCCTCACTTGGTTGGGGGGCATGGATACATTATTGTAGTTGTGGATTATTTCACTAAATGGGTCGAGGTGATGCCTACATTTGATAATACTGAGAAAATTGCAATGTTATTTATATTCAATCATATCATTACTAGATTTGGTGTCCCTCAAGCCATCATCACTGATCACGGTAGTCATTTTCGAAACTTCATGATGTCCAAGCTTACTGACAAGTTGGGTATTCGACATGAAAACTCAACCCCTTATTATCCACATGCCAATGGCCAAGTTGAAGCAATCAACAAAGTACTCACTACTATGCATCGACGGATGATAGGAATTCACAAGTAAAATTGGCACACAATTCTCTTCTCAGCATTATGGGCCTATTGTACATCCATTAAGTCTACCACAAGGTTCAAACCTTTCCAATTAGTATATGGTATTGAAGGAATTTTTTCGACTGAATGTGAAATCCCATTGTTGAAACTAGTTGTCGAACTTCTCCCTAACACCTTAGCCGAGGAGGAACATCTTTTATATTTGATGCAATTAGACGAAACCCGTCGCGATGTTGCCTTAGTTATTGAAACCAAGAAAAAGCGTGTCAAAGCTCAATATGACAAGCATGTCAAACCATGTGTCTTTTCTGAAGGTGATCTAGTTCTTCTTTACGAACAAGATCGTGACTTACTAGGGGTCGGTAAATTCAAGCCCATGTGGCGGGGTCCTTATATTGTTAAACGAGTATTGGAGAAAGGGGCTTATGAGATGGTAGATTATGATGGAATTCCTTTGAGTGAACCCAGAAATGGGTTTTACTTGAAGAATTACTATGCTTAAAATCATTTTTTGCATAAGTGTTGTGTATTTTTAGTGTATCATACTCTTGTGTGCTTTTTTGTTTTTGGTTCCACCTTTTGACTGCTTAGTTGGCATTGTGCTTGGTTTCCAAATGTTTGTGTCTTCTCTATCCTATGTCGGCTTCGCTCATGGCACTAGTCGCAGTACTCAAAACTTAGCATCTACTGCTTGGACAATCTATGCACCTACCGATGAATTGATCAGTCTACATGGTGTGTGACTTGGTTGTGCAACTAACAATATCTCGAAATACAATGCAGTTATCGAGTTCTTAACTAACGTCATTTCACTTGGAATTTGTCATTGTATTGTACAACTTAATTCACAATTAGTAGTACTACAGTTGAGTAACGTTTATTCCATTCGAAGTCCTACTTTGTTACGGGTATATTTATGAATTCACCTCTTGGAACGACATTTTGATTACATTGAATATCAACATAGTCCTAGATGTCTAAATACATTAATAGGTGCATTGGCTAATTATGTGTTAGACAGACATTTGAGACATTTATAAATCCAATCACACTTCTTACAAAAACAAGTAAGTCGGTAGGAACTTTATATTTATAACGATAAAAGTTTACAAAAAGTGTTCTCTCCGAAGAACAAAATATCAAAAATGTGAAGCTCATAATCTTCATGTATAAAAAGCATCAAGGATATTGCTCGCTGTAACAAGTGACTACCCATGCTACTCTATGGAGAAGTTGACCAATAGATGCAGATACGCCCACTGTGTGGCGTTGGTAGTGCCTAGGGAGCTCATCCACAGTGGCGTCAGGGACATGGATGGTCAGTCCCTCCAGGTTTTGTTCTATAGCCTCGAGATCTGTAGCATCCACTCCTACTACAAAACCTCCACTCATGCTACAAAACCTCTCTCTCTCCGCGCCTCTGGATGGGAGATGATCTTGGTGGTTGATAAGGCCCCACATATGCATTGATGAGAGCACTCAATTAGTCATCGGATAAATAACACAAAAAACATTTTATATTATTAAAATAAAAAAAAACATTATATAAACAAAATTATCCTCCCTACATATGTCACCCCATTGGGACTCATCAGGAAGAGCTAGATCTGGATCTCCACGAAAATCTACCCCAACATATACATAATATTCTACCATGAGCAGTTGTTTCCTCAGCCATTGGAAGAAGACATCGTCATATTTGATGATGGGAACACCACCATGTCGAGCCATGAGATCTACCTGCCTCTTCATTCATGGATCCTGTGGAGCGGGTATACCCCACTCCACCTACAGATGTAGGACAGGGACCCTCTCTAGAAAGAAAGACATCAAAATGCACCCATATCCAAATTGTTTTAACTGACCATTTCGACACTTGGTAAGTTGTTTCTTCATGATTTTTAGGACCCCCTCTGATCCAGGAGGATATCGGTGGCCACCCACCTTTTCCGACTGGCTCAAAACAATTTTCTGGCAATTTTGGCAATTTACTATTTTTAGCAGGTTTTAACTTCCGGGGCCATTTTGAGGGCCTAAATGAAGGTTTTTTTGAGATATAGGTTCTCAATGATAGCCAAATGCATGATTGAGCCCTCAAAATGAATCTCCTCGACGATACCTTTCCAACGATCTATCACACGCCTAAAACGGAGATCGTATGCAAAAGTTACGACCCCGAGAAGTTGATGTACTAACTTACCCAAACGGGGCCCACATGAATTTTGGCGCTTCATCTCCTAGGGTTAGGTTTTTGGATGTCTATGAATTTTGGCATTCTCGTCTATTGTAAAAAGGCCTCTAGAGCCTCATTGTAATCATCTTCTCACGGATGCGAGTAGTAGCCACATCTCTTCTCAGAGATAAGCTACCAGCGCCCTAGCTAGTTTATTTCCATTCTGTCTGTAAGCATATTTCAGTCATTTGTTATTAATGAAATGAAGTCTTATTTACGCTGCATATTTGCGTTTATGTGTATTTCTGTATTTCATTGTGTTCCTACATAAATCCATATCAGTGGTATCAGAGCGGTCTGCTCATTCTCGATCCTTCTTTGCATGTCCCCAACGAGATCAGGGTATAAGGAGTTGGGGCTCGATCTGGTTG
>ML776788.1:764819-843344 GCA_009831015.1 Picea engelmannii
CACATCTCTTCTCAGAGATAAGCTACCAGCGCCCTAGCTAGTTTATTTCCATTTTGTCTGTAAGCATATTTCAGTCATTTGTTATTAATGAAATGAAGTCTTATTTCCACTGCATCTCTGCGTTTATGTGTATTTTTGTATTTTATTGTGTTCCTACATAAATCTGGATCACCCTCACACCAGTTGAAGACCCTGGGCTCCATACATTCTATCGCGTACTGAAAATGGCTCTGCAAAGCCATATGAGGAGTTGCACTCCCTGCCATACGAGTAATAGTGTAAAGGATAGTCCACAATGGAAGATCTCAGACATCCCTCATGGCTACCTTTCCACTATGTTTCTCAGTACCTAGCACACAACGGTGGTGGACGTAGTAGTCCATAGGCTCACCTCCACCCTTGTTGCCTATAAGTGACACCCATGAACCATGATGAGATAGCCTTGTCAGGAAATATATATATTCTATATCTATTGTGAGTGTGTGAATACCCATGCGAAATGATTGCTCGTTCACATCCCACATTTGAACCAATTACTCCAGTAGTCTCAACTGGGCTCTCATGCCCTGCATCCTGAAGAATTTTAGCAACCCACACTACCGTAGAGCCATAACTGTCCCCGAGTCATTCCTGACTAAGTAATCCTCTTCTTCATGCTCTTTCTCGTGCCACTCCAACATCTTGACCAAGGAAAACCTGCCAAGGAACAATAAGATAATATTAGAAACTTAAAATTATTTCCTAGGGGGTTTTTCTAGTTAGGTATATATTTTTTAAATTTTTGGTTGTGGTCGTCGCAGGGTTGCGCATTCGTACAGTGAGACGTTGTCACACCCTACCTATATGGTCACCTATGATGGTCCTAGATCATCGAAGTTCACAATATAGGGTACCTGCGATGATCTTAACGAGCGGGTAGCCCTAAAAAATTGACCCAATGCACAAATTTGACCAATAAAAATCAATTTTGAAACCATGAAAAGATGAAGGAGAAGGAGATTACATGTTTGACAGAGACGATTCATGAAATGATCCACCACACTCTCCGCAATCGACAGTTGAATTTCAGGGTGAAAAAGGGATTTGGAGCACTATTCGGGTAAATTTGCAAATGAATTGGTAAAATGGTGTTTTTGGTCTTTTTATTGACTTTTATCACTTTTTTATTTGCGAAATTATATATTTTAATATTTTATCCATGCCCTAAAGTCCTAACAATTTGGTAAGTGTTGACTTTTGTAGATTAAAAGGTATATAAACGAGATGTTGGAACAAGGGTCTACCTCTTTTTGATTTGTTTTTGCATATTTTTCACATGTACGTATCCTTTCAGATTTTTCCAGGAAAAACTTTGAGCAAGTCTTAATTCTTTCTCACGCTCGTGAAACCATGATAATTTAATCGAGTCTTTTGTCATTTTTTCGAACTCCTATTGGCAATACGAAAAATGAAACGTATGGAGTATCCTTTAAGCTCTTTTCAAGCTCCTTAAACATGAAAAGATTGTCGAGCGACCTTGTTCTTTTCACGCTCGTAAAAGTATTTGAAGAAAATGTCTAATGAGCGGTAGGTTATCTCTTTTTCGGTCTTTTCAGACTAAATTATGAAAAATGACCTGATGAAGTTCTCTTTAAGTGTTTTACAGACTCTCTAAAATTGAAAAACCCCTTAGTTTTCTTTCCTTGGACTCATTAAACAAGCATTGAAAGACCCATATGGGATTGAACCACTACTTCATAGGGTTCATTAAACATGATCTGAGGGACTTGTTTGAAGGATGAACTTAAATCTACAAGCATATGTTATCCTCCTCAAGCTTGTGTAAAAATAAAGAGGTACTCGCCAAAAATGGTGGGGGAAAATTGGGAAAGAAACGTGTCTTTGTATTTATGTTAGTGGCAGTAATAGTCTCTCTTGAACATGACACCCCCTTTTATCATTATGTCTGGGTTGGGAAATCCATTTGTCTCTCATTTTCCATCCACAAGTTCATACGTTGGGTCCTCCTTGAGTCGATGCTTCCAAGACAACTTTCGTGCCATTCATATGTTCAAGAGAAGTCCAACCTAAACAATCCTTCTATCGAGTCGACCATCTACAATTATAAACTGTCTACCATGTCAGCCTTCTTTGAGTCAGTTCCAAATCACTTCATACTCTGATCTACTTCAAATATGTTACATATTTCGTGTCATTGATGGGGGATACATCAAGGCCCTCCTATTACGAGTCTTTTCTTGTCAACTTCAACTCATTATCCGAGAACAAGATTTAGAAATCATTTAGTACCTTAGAGCCTGCATACCTCAATGGAAGGTTTCTTCACTTTCAACAGTGGGTTCACATCATTGGCCTATGATTGGAAAATTCCATCAAGTGTTTGAATTCAACTCATTTATTCACATCTGTTGGATTGTACTAGGGTACCTTGGGAGTCATTGACATTAATGGTTATTTCCCTCACACTTGTTAATGGTTTTCATTAATGATCGGTAATCAAGTGGCTTCTACCATGTTTGACTTCGACATCTGTAATCACATGGTTAGATTCATACTTAGAGACGATGGAAATGAAGACCCTGGATTTTATCATTTTTGGTCCAGGTTGCGACAGAGTATTCATGAATTTTTACTGACACATAGATCCACTGTGTATGTCTCATGTCTATGTCCGAATTTGAATTCTTTTAGAGCATAGATCCACAATGTATTCATGGTGGCTATGCTGACTCATGATGACAGGGATCCACAATGTATGTTTAGTTTCCATGAATCACTTGACACTTATGATTAGATTCACTTGTAGTCTGAGCATGGGAATGCCTACCTCAGAAGATGGTATATTATTATGTAGATGCTTGATTGTTTGCAGGTTCCCGATTGATGCGCTCCTTGTTTTCGACACACATTCTACAAAGTATTTCATTTTTCACGAGTTCTAGCTTCATACTTTGGGGGGAATTATGTTACACATTATTTTGGTCACCTCAATGATTACCTCACAACATGTGTTAATGTTCCCTGAAAATATTAAAAGAGGACTTTCTCCATGAGAAAAGTGATTTGCTTTCCTTTTTCAAAAACCATATAAAGGAAGATCATCACACCCTTCTATATGCATGGGGTGTGACGATTCTTGATCGTCGCACTCTGCCCTAAACCTGGATTGTGATGTCATCGCATGCTGCTTGTGCATAGGGTGCGACGGTGCTTAAAGCATAGGAAAATTCAAATTTCATGGATGTTCTAGAAGGGAATTTTCTAGAAGGTGAGGTGGCCTCCGATCGGTTTGGATCTTACTTGCTTCTATGATTTGGTGGGATCATCCTAATATACTCATCCATCTCTCTTTCACACTATATAAAGAGGGATCTCTCATGGAAAAGGATAAGGTTGAATAGGCTAAGATTTACATGGAGAGTTCGACTTCAGATTATGCTTGAGAGCTTTGCTTTAGTTCTTCAAGTCAGATTGTGGATCTACTTCATTCAAGGCATTGGAGAAAATGTATGTGTGTTGAAGCAAAGGGCCATTGAAAGGGGACCTTGCAACATCAAGGCATGGGTTGTATTCTCCACTTTCCATATATTTAATACAATAATACATTTCTTCCCTATATAAGCATCTCGTCTTTTATTGTATAATTCCTTGATCATATACATAGACTTCATTAGAATACATATATCTTTGGTTTCCCTCTTTGTTGGTTTGTGATTCTTAGACATGCTTACTATTTTGCAAAATCAAAGAAGGAGCTACAAGGACGACACTAGYGAGGATCAAGTGTCATTTAAAAGGTATGTCATTGTTAGCCTATGGCTTACCTTTACCGATCACTAAGTCTAAATTGTCACCTATATTTGAATTATTCATTTAGGATATTAGTAATATATCCTCAAGTGATGACTAATGAGTTAGTTAAGATTGCCTAGCCTAGTCATCATGCATGATTTTAGGATCTAGAGAAAATCTCTCTATGAGGTGGCATCACCCATTGTACTATAAATATGTAACATTGGAGTGAATAATAAAGTGTTGGCTAGTAAGCCTTTTCTGCCATGTTATTGTTCTTGTCTAGATTTTATCAATTGGTATCAGAGCTCGTATGGTCTTAAGGGCCTGGTAGTCTTGAGATTCATGGTAGTTTTCCATGAAAGATCTTGTTGTTAAAATGTGGAGATGAACATGAATAGCCAAGCAAAAGAGGAGAGTTTGTTGCTATGTTGGATCGACATCATGAATCTAAACTGAGATCTAAAGCCATGGATATGAATGCTACATCATGGAGGAAAGCAATATTAAGTGTTGAATGGAGCATTAGATAGATCGATTAGCATCATATATTTCTAACAGATCGAGTCGACATTGGAATTATGAACAGATCGAGGCATGAGAGAAGTTTTTAAGATCAAACTATAAATCTGTGTGACCTGTGAATGTCTCCACCGATAGATATTTATGGTGATGTGCAATGTGAGGGACACAAATGCGGGCAGATATGCAGGTTTAGCTGCTACTGATCATGGTAGCAGCTTAATCCCTCTGTGGTTTCTCTGTAGCAGGCACACAACTGGCCAAAAAGCCGATCAGGTGTTCCAAAATACGTTGCCATGAAAAGAAGTCATTAAGGTCTGACAGAAATAATGTAGTGACAACATTAGTCCTGGTTGAATAATCCATTTTGTTTTTTTTGTTTTTTTAATTAACCACATCTAGAGTTGAAGTTTGTATTGTATATTTTATTTTTCTATTTTATTGCTTTCCTATATTTGAGCTCGGTTTGCGAGAGGTAGATGGCGCCTATCACGTGGGTGTTTCTAAGTTCAAAAGTGATCAAACTATACCCCCAGATTGCAGATATTCCCAGTTCGTTCGTTCATTAAGCGGCTACAACATTAGAAAATGAGACTTTCTTCATGCCTAGCATTGAAATTCCAACAGTAGTGGTTGAATTCATATGATCAGATCCACGTTACATATTCCTAGATCTAGTTCGGCTTGAGAAAATCCACCAACGAAAGTAAAATTGATTTGCATCTTCCTCCTAAAAGAGTGAAATACCTGCCTTATTCAATGTCAAATGAGCATGCATCTTTCAAATCCTGACAACAATGATATCATCGAATGATTACACTTCAGATCCATAGAGACTCCATGTGATTAAATTTTGTGATTGTGCAGTCTAAAATTATGGGTGAAGAATACGAGCTCCGAGATTGCCTCCATGCAGTAATTGAACTTGGAAAAGTATTTGATCACGCCCTGTGCCTCCCCATTTCGAATTGGATCCATGCCTCGGTCATTGAAAGAAGCCGTGTTTTTTGAATGGTGAATTTGTGTTTCCAGCCACGTGCTCTGCAACGAACGTGCTCTCCACAAGCCGCCACCACCATCAAGATCAACCTCAAGCAATCTGCTAGATTAAGCATGGAAGACTTAGTGAATGCACCCAACTTATGATAAGGTAATTTATGAATTATGTCAATTCATTGTGAGAGTTATACCTCTGTGAATTCATATTTGTATCTGGTTATAGAATGAGCAGTAAATGGTAAGTAGAGTTATGAATTTGGGAATGTGGATCTGTAATATGAAATTGCAGAGATCTGAACACAGATTTCCGAGAAGGTCAACTTGCAGGAAACCCATTTAGATCTAAAAGGGCACCACATTTAGATCTAGAAGCCAAATTTCTTACCTATACAAAGCGCCAGAGAATTCTCTACAGTTTTTCCAAAGGGTCCAATAACAATTCTATTTTTTCATTAAAAAAAAAACTGCAATTCCAAAATTGTAGGCCATAAGATTCACGAGTTGGAGCAACATGGAGGCACCAAAAATAATAAAATGTGGAAGCCAAACTATCTTTGTGGTTCTAGTTGGTGCTTGCTATAGAGTCTTGTCGATATTTCTTTCTCCCCTATCACTTCACGAAAATCTCCTTTTGTTGAACAGATCGCTAGACAAAGGGTTGGATTGCATTTAATCAGATAGTCAAAAACAAAGGTACCAAGTCACTCTTCAAGGGTGCAGGTGCAAATATCATCTGTGTTATTGCTGGAGCTAGTGTGTTAGCTGGATATGACTAGTTGCAGTTAATTCTTCTCGGGAAGAAATATGGCTATAGCGGTGGCTAATATGAATTTGATGATGGTGATAAATATTAAAGACATGTCTGGACTAATGTTTAGGATTTGGGGGCCATGGCTCTAGCTCATTTTTTGAATAATGAGTTTTGGCTTATAGTACAATTTTTAGCAGAGTATTGAACTGCATTTGAGTTCTTCACTAGAATTTTGAAATGGTTTAAATATCTACCCTACGAAATTAAAGATCTTCCCAGGGCTGACATTGCATTCACTGATGAGATTCTCTGGGCCAAAACTACATTTGCAGCAAGCTTTGAAAGCTCTACAGACCACAGATCACCTAGTGGGTTTGGATGTGTGTGTTGAGGCAGTCAAGGGAGAAGAACTCAGCCTCCTCCTCTGAGTTTATCAGTGACACTGTGTGGCTCCAGGTCATCGATGCAAAGCAATTTCCCAACTATCCTCCTCATCGACTTCAACGATTTGCTTGATTTCAACACCATTCTCTGATTTCCGATCTAGAAATTTTATATTTCTTGTATTTTCTATTTGATGAGCTGGACATGTTTTGTTTTTTTATTCATGTGGGCCATAGCATATCAATGAAGTTGAAAAGGGTGAATAAGTACAAATTTTGAACAATTTTGAGATGTAAAACAATTTAAAGAAATGAGAGTTTGGTGCAACCTTTTGAAAAGGTTTATAAGCTTTTTTTGTCACTTCAAAAGTAAGTTTGATCTCTCATCAAAAAGAGAATCTCTCTTAAGTTTTAAGAGCTAATTGTATTTGGGCGATGTGACAAGAATACATCTTAATAAAATAATTTTTTTTGTCTCTGTGTCCTAGATCCGCTCGAAATTGAATAAGGGGATCTTAGGAACACCTTGTGTTGTGTGTGATGGTAAGATTTTCATAGAATCTTTATGTCATTTATGTCTAGTGTTGACATAATCATATTTTCAATTCATCATTTAACACAACATACAAGCAAAAATTCATGCCAATCAAGCAATTAATGAGAGGTGAAACTCATTAATGAAAGGTGCAACACATCAAAGGTGCACTGGACTCTAAATCTCCAAAACACATTCAAATTTGAAGATTAATTCAACTTAAGAATCATGATTTATTCTAACTTGCAAATAGTCATTTGGTAAGTTTACTTGTGTTTATAAATCAAATCAAGTTGAATTTCTTTGTAATTGGGTGCATTCTCGGTTGAGCCCGACACCCAAGATTCATTGTCATTTTGAGTAAATTGACTAGGATGAGTACTTGAAACTCAAATCATTATAATACTTTGGGATGCATTTTCGGTGGTAACCGACATCCTCAACTTCTTGGAAGAAAGCAGGAAGAGTACAAGTGAGCGTGAAACAAAATCAAGCAAGCATGAAGTTCAAGCGAGCGATTCAAGTGAGAGAGTTCCTGATGCGGGTGAATCTCTCCACGTCAGCCAACCAACCATGCCAGTGAATTCAAGTCACGCGTTAAAGAGAGGTGCGACCTCATTTAAATCTGAATTGAATGTAATTTAATGTTGTAGGTTGGTGAGCCATAGAGTCGTGCCTTTGTGAAGGCTGTAGATAAGATCGGCCTTTAATGTTTGTATGGTTGAGATCTAGACCCGATAACGGACTAGACAGCCCATTCAATGCAATTGAATAAGGTAGGTAGGTTGGAGGGAAGCGCTCGAAGAGCCCCCTCAGGTAAAAGATATTTTTAGTATCTCATTTTGTAATAAGTTGAGTTGTGTGATAGTCTTCATGTAGAGAGAAGAAGAGAGAAGAGCCGAGACCTTGTTACAGGTTGTGCTCAGGAACACCTTGTATAAATAGGCATTTGCCATTTTAATATAACCAGAAGTAGTTTTTCCTGCATTACTGTGTGTTATGTGGATGTCTGTGAGTGTTCCATTGTATTCTATGAATGTATGCTGTTATCATGCATTTGCAGGAGTGTGTTTTATTTCAGGTGAAGGTCTTTGAGGCTTCACACCAGGAGGGTGTGACAGAACGCTGCGGGTTCTGATAGCCGTGCACAGAGGTTGCACTTCTGAGTTCTGCGGGTTCATACAAAGACGTGTTGCGGCACAAGAGCTGGAATCAACAACTCAGGGAAGACCTCGAGGTTCTCGAATACCTTGGAGGCAAGACTGTGTATGAGAGACACAGTTGCAGACATAATTCTACTATGGATTCTGTGAAGCTCTGCCAGGTGGGAATTGAGTGCATGCATAGTGGTGCATAGAAGAAGAATCTTCTATGAGTTCAGGAAGAAGAATCAGAATCACTAAGGATTCTGTGAAGCTCTGCCAGGTGGGCATTGAGCCAGTGCAAGGAGTGCACAAAGATAGAACTCTGTTGTGAGTTCAGGAAGAAGAGACAGAATCATTGAAGATTCTGAGAGCTCTGCTAGGTGGGCATCGAGCAAGTGCATAGGTGCACGGGAGAAGGAGACAGAACTGCTGGAATTTCTGGAGGAAGATACTCTACCAGGAGGGCATAGAGACGGTGTGCAGACAGGCAAAAAGGAGAGAAGAGAACTCTTTGAGTTTTGTGATTGAAGAAGAATCCACTGAGGGATCTTCACAGGGTTGTTGAACACCCTGAAGCACTCAACAAGAGGTTGCTTGAGGTAGAGGATAGCCAGGAGGGAATCCCAACATTCTCCATCTGAGGGAGAAGGGAAGAAAGACAAAATCCCTTAGGGGTCTGAGTGTTAAGAAGCTCAGGAGAGACAACATTGTGGGTGCGTGAAGACTCTGCAGAGGTGCAGAAGTTAAAATAATCCTTTGAGGATTCGGGAGTAAAATCTCAGGAGGGACAGTGTTTTCATACGCGCAGCGAAGCTCAGGGTTGAGGAGTTCATAGAGGAAAAGAAAGGGAGCAAAGGTTGAGGCCTTTGGTTTCTGAAATTCTTCCAAGTCTGGGAAGAAGGAGTGCACAAGCTTAGGAGAGCACAACAGTCGTTGGATCGGCCGAAGAAATCTGGACCATTGAAGATTTCACATCTAGGGAGCAACAGGAGGAGTGCATAGGAAGAATGGAACTAGACCATTGGATCTTGATCCAGAGACCCGAAAGCCGTCAGATCTGTCGAGAGTTGCGAGGGAGTTAAACCTTCGTGAACAGGGAGAATAAATTCCCGAAAAGATTTGACTTATCGGGAAATCGACGTTCGGGATATCGGAATTCTCGAGGTCGAGAAAGACAGGACATTTCAAGTCTCGAAACATCGGAATTGATCTGGACCGTCCTTTAGTGGAGACACGTGGTGGAGATCGAGGCGTCGGGAGTCGGGATATCGGCATTCCCATGGACAGGAGATCGGGGAAGTCCATAGTGAAAACCCCGATATAATCTGAGCCATCCGTTTGGGGAGACAGGTGTCAGAAATCCGAAGAGAGTCGGTATATCAGCACTCGGGAAATCGGAGTTCTCGAGGTCATGAAAGTTGGGACATCAGAAGTCTCGAAAATGGGAGGAGTAATCAGGACCGTCCATCAGGAAGGGACGCGTGGCAGCAATCAGAGCCATCGGGGAAAGTCTCGACAGGAATTCGTCTATCGGCATTTGGGTCATCGGGATATCGAGAATCCTGGTGACAAGGTGTTTATGCATTTTGGAATCACGAAGTCCGAAACCCCGATAAGGAGGGAAGCGCCATTGTGGGAGCCAGCTGTCAGCATAGCGGAGAATCGAGATTCGAGGGATCGTGAATCCTGAGGACATATGAATTGCGGAATTGAAAAGCTCGAAACCTTGACGAGAAGTAAGACTGCGGTCACGGGGATAACGGTCATATGGGCTAGGAGCCTAGCTAGGAGATCTAGTGCGTAAGGAGCACGTCGGGATTCAGTGGATCGTGGATCCTGAGGACAAGTGCATTTTGGCACTTGAAAGTCCAAAACCCCGACGAGAAGGAATATAAGGCTGCGGTCTTATGGAAAGTGGTCACATGGACCAGGGCATAACCAGGAGGGGCTAAGGCGAGAAGAGCCAGATCAATGAAATTTCTCATCGGAGATCGAGGATTCGAGAGTACAGGAACTCTCGACATCAGAAAAGACGAAACCCCGAAACCCGAAACTGAGTCGGGGAAGATCACGGTTAAGTGCAGAGGCTGTGCGGGTGAAGAAAGGACCTATGGATTGGGTTTCATCAAAGATTCCATTGGGAGTCCAAGGAGCTGCTTCAGCTCAGAAGGGAACACTGAGCGATCCTTAAAGACTGGGAGGTCAGGCGCGGAGACCCTGCGGGGTATGTAGGAGCATCGCGCCATCAAGTGGTATCAGAGCTAGAACTTTGTTTGTATATTTCAAGAAGAGAAAAGAAGACAGAGCATTGGAGACTCTGTGATGATTGTTTGAAGGTAGGAAAGTAGCGATTGAGAAGACAGTCAGGAGGACTGGAGGATGAAGCTGGAAACACTCGGGATGTAGAGTGACAACAACAGGTTTTCTAGGAAAGCAGACAGAGACAACGCCATGACTATTGAAGGCCATATGCATGCTGGGAAGAAGAGCAAGGCAGAAAAAATTGCAGAAATGGATAAAGAGCTCTATGAATTAAAGGCAGACATAGAGAAGCTCGAACTGTGGATGTGGCAGGATAAGAGGTCAAGATGGATGCGTGAATGGCCCATGAGGAAGCCGAAGGAAAAATGGCCAGTCAAGGAGTTGATGGTCAGAGGGCAGCGCAGGCTATTAAAAAGATGGTTGAGGTATGCTGAAAACCTCAATGGACCAGAAGAAGAAATGGTTCAGGTATGTGAACCAGAGACTGGGAGAGATCTCAGTGAATGGGGATCAGCTGAAGATCTCAAGCACTGCCAGGAGGGTAGAAAGGAAATTCCAGTTTTCCAGGAGGGCAACGAGTTGAGATCACTGCGGGATCTCAAAGATTGTTAGGAGGACAACCAGGGAATTTCACATTGCCATATGGGCAATGAAATGAGGTCGCTGCGGGATCTCGAAGACTACCAAGAGGGCAGTGGAAGCATCTCATATTGCCAGGTGGGCAGAGATGAGCATTCGAGACTGTCTGAAGGTCTCATGGACTCAGAGGTGAGTTCAATTCAGCAAGGGTTGTTGATGAAGATGGGATTGGTTGATCTCATAGTCTGCCAGTAGAGTAGCGGAAGCATCCCATATTGCCAGGTGGGCAGGGATGAGCAAGTGAGTTTTGATCAGCCTGAGGAGTTGACAGAGTAGGTGTATTTAGATCAGTAGGTGCAGCTGACAGAAGAGGAGGATCTGAGGGATCTTCTGATGATTGGAGGAATTCAGGTATTCCTACTATTTGCCCAGGAGGCGGAAGTCTGTGTTGCAGATGATGCAGCAACAACAACAGAACAGTCAGCTGTGACTGTCAGGAAAGAGGAATTGGAGCAGATATCTGAGACTGCCCAAGCAGATGAAGAAAATGAGCATTCCGAGGAGTGTCTCAACGCTTTCAGCCAGGAAGCTGAAGAAGCTGTAGCACTGAAGCTGACAACAGAAGAAGCAGGAGAGGATGATGAGCATTCTAAGGAATGGCTTAGTATTTTCAGCCAGGAGACTGAAAATACTGCAACACGGGAGTTTGCAGCAGTAGAAGAAGAAGAAACATACAACATTAGTTTGGCTAATCTGTGTGAGGAATTTGAAGCCCTGGAGAGAAGGGTGAAGGTGCAGGGCATGCACATCCAACAGGAAAAGTTGGAAATTGATGAAGAAGGCATGGGAGATCATGGTGATTTGCCCATGAGCAAAAAAATTTTGCAACTGAGGAGACTGCATGAATAGAGCCAGCCGCTGGAGCAGCTGGACGAAGTGATTGAAGAGATCATGGAGCTGATGATCCGGTTAGCAGAAATTGCTAGCAAGGAGCAACTAAGCAGAAGAGAAACAACAGTAGCAGCAGCGGAATGGAGCGGATGAATAGCTCCAGATATTTGTTTGGGATCCAGGAGGATTTCAACAGCTGAGATGGGAAGCTCATGAGCAGGAGCTCATGAATTTTGCAGCTGAGGAGTTTGATGCAGGAGCATCTTTCCATCTCAGCCAGCCAGCCACGCGAGCGAATTCAAGTCGCACGTTAAAGAGAGGCGCAACCTCATTTAAATCTAAATTTAATGTAATTTAATGTTGTAGGCTGGTGAGCCATAGAGTCGTGCCTTTGTGTAGGCTATAGATAAGATCGGCCTTTAATGTTTGTATGGCTGAGATCTAGAACCGATAGCGAACTAGACAACCCATTCAATGCAATTGAATAGGGTAGGTAGGTTGGAGGGAAGCGCTCGAAGAGCCCCCTCAGGTAAAAGAGATTTTTAGTATCTCATTTTGTAAGAAGTTGAGTTGTGTGATAGTCTGCGTGTAGAGAGAAGAAGAGAGAAGAGTCGAGACCTTGTTATAGGCCGTGCTCAGTAACACCTTGTATAAACAGGCATTTTCCATTTTAATATAAACATAAGCAATTTTTCCTGCATTACTGTGTGTTATGTGGATGTCTGTGAGTGTTCCATTGTATGCTATGAATGTATGTTGTTATCATGCATTTGCAGGAGTGTGTTTGATTTCAGGTGAAGGTCTTTGAGGCTTCACACCAGGAGGGTGTGACAGAATGCTGTGGGTTATGATAGCCGTGCACAGAGGTTGCACTTCTGAATTCTGTGTGTTCAGACAAAGACGTGCTCCAGCACAAGAGCTGGAATCAAAAACTCAGGGAATACCTCGAGGTTGTTGAATACCTTGGAGGAAAGACTGTGTATGAGAGACACAGTTGCAGACCGAATTCAGCTGTGGATTATGTGAAGCTCTGCCAGGTGGGCATTGAGCGCATGCATAGTGGTGCATAGAAGAAGAACTCTGTTGTGAGTTCAGGAAGAAGAATCAGAATCACTAAGGATTCTGTGAAGCTCTTCCAGGTGGGCATTGAGCCAGTGCAATGAGTGCACAAAGATAGAACTATGTTGTGAGTTCAAGAAGAAGAGACATAATCACTGAAGATTTTGAGAGCTCTGCCAGGTGGGTATCGAGTGAGTGCATAGGTGCACGGGAGAAGGAGACAGAACTGCTGGAAGTTTTGGAGGAAGATACTCTGCCAGGAGTGCATAGAGACGGTGTGCAGACAGACACAGAGGAGAGAAGAGAACTCTTTGAGTTCTGTGATTGAAGAAGAATCCACCAAGGGATCTTCACAGGGTTTGAACACCCTGAAGCACTCAACAAGAGGTTTCTTGAGGCAGAGGATATCCAGGAGGGCATCCCAACGTTCTCCATCTGAGGGAGAAGGGAAGAAAGACAAAATCCCTTAGGGGTTTGAGTGTTAAGAAGCTCAGGAGAGATAACACTATGGGTGCGTGAAGACTCTGCAGAGGTGCATAAGTCAAAAGAATCCTTTGAGGATTCATGAGTAAAATCTCAGGAGGGACAACATTTTCATACATGCGACGAAGCTCAGGGTCGAGGAGTTCGCAGAGGAAAATAAAGGGAGAAAAGGTTGAGGCCTTTGGTTTCTAAAATTATTCCAAGTCTGGGAAGGAGTGTGCAAGCTCAGGAGAGCACAACAGCCATTGGATCAGCCGAAGAAATATGGACCGTTGAAGATTTCACATCCAGGGAGCAGCAAAAGGAGCACATAGGAAGAACGGAACTGGACCGTTGGATCTTGATCCAGAGACCCGACAACCGTCAGATCTGTCGAGAGTTGTGAGGGAGTTAATCCTTCGTGAACAGGGAGAAGAAAGTCCTGAAAGGATTTGACTTATCAGGATATCGACGTTCGGGATATCGGAATTCTCGAGGTCGAGAAAGAGGGGACATTTCATGTCTCGAAACACTGGAACTGATATTGACCATCCGTTAGTGGAGACACGTGGTGGAGATCGAGGCGTCAGGAGTCGGGATATTGGCATTCCCGTGGACAGGAGATCGGGGAAGTCCATAGTGAAAACCTCGATATAATCTGAGCTGTCCGTTTGGGGAGATAGGTGTCAGAAATCTGAAGAGAGTCGGTATATCGGCACTCGGGAAATCAGAGTTCCTGAGGTCGTGAAATTCGATACATCAGAAGTCTCGAAAACGCGAGGAGTAATCGAGACCGTTCGTCAGGAAGGGACACGTGGCAGCAATTGGAGCCATCGGGGAAAGTCCCGACAGGAAGTCGTCTATCAGCATTTGGGTCATCGGGATATCGGGAATCCTAGTGACAAGGTGTTTATGCATTTCGGAATCGCGAATTCTGAAACCCCGATAAGGAGGGAAGCGCCATTGTGGGAGCCAACTGTCATCATAGCGGAGAATCGGGATTCGAGGGATTGCGAATATTGAGGAAATATGCATTGCAGCATTGAAAATCTTGAAACCCCAACGAGAAGTAAGACTATGGTCACATGGATAACGGTCATATGGGTCGAGATTCAGCGGATCGCGGATCCTGAGGACAAGTGCATTTTGGCACTTGAAAGTCCGAAACCCCGACGAGAAGGAATATAAGGCTGCGATCTTATGGAAAGTGGTCACATGGACCAGGGCATAGCCAGGAGGGGATAAGGCGAGAAGAGCCAGATCGGTGAAATTGCTCATCAGAGATCGGGGATTTGAGAGTACAGGAACTCTCAACATCAGAAAAGACGAAACCCCGAAACCTGAAACTGAGTCGGGGAAGATCATGGTTAAGTGCAGAGGCCGTGCGGGTGAAGAAAGGACCTGTGGATCGGGTTTCATCAGAGATTCCATTGGGATTCCAAGGAGCTGCTTCGACTCAGAAGGGAACACTGAGCAATCCTTAAAGACTGAGAGGTAAGGCACAGAGACCTTGCGGGGTATGTAGGAGCGTCGCACCATCAGTTCCAGATAAGCCTTTTATGTCGAGCCTTCTTCTGTAATCAGGATCTACCTGCACAAGGAGACCTCAATTAGTGTTTTGAAATGGATCAAAGTCTCGAATTATTAGAGTTACTGAACACTCTAATAAACACCACTGAAGACAACAAACTGACATTGAACAAAGAAACTCTTCAATCAGTGCTAACTTGTTTGCAAGTGATGCAAGATAAAGTTAGACTTCTTCAATATCTATCCCAGCTATTGAATGATGAGTTGATAGATCTCAAAAATCAATAGCCAGTGAAGTGTTATGAACTAGTTTTTCTTCAGCACAACTCTCTCTATGATGATGATGATGATGATGATTTTGATCAACAGTTAGTGAAGGAACAACACAGTGATACAACTTCAGAATTAGTTTCAGACGAAGTTGAATCTATTCATGAACCTACATTTCAAGAGTTTTCTTGTGATTTCAGTGAAGAAAACCTTTCAATGATGAATCAACATGCAGTAAATCCACTTCCATGGATTTCAAAGCAATAGGTTCATAATACTCTTTCCAAGCCCATCATCAGACCTTGGGAAGAAATCATCTACAACAAGAATATAATAGGACTTGGATATGACAAGGAAGTTACCTTTCATATTCCTGATTATTCCAGACCAATTAAGTTCCAAAGTGTTGTATTCCTTTAAGAAGCTTCAACTTCACCTATTCAAGTTCAACATCAGAATGATAACTGCCAACATTGTAATCAAGTTGGTCACAAGGAGAATCAGTGTTTTGATCACCATCCTTGCCAGCATTGTGGCAAGCATAACCATTCTTCAGACAGATGTTCAACACTAAAGAAACCTGCAAGATTGAAAATTCACTATGAGTGGATTGAACCTTGGCAATGGTCATCAACAACCAAGTGATTATATAAGTTTTACCGTAGAATTCAATCTCGAGTAAATACCAATCTTGTATCACATAACATTTTTATACCTCACATAAGTGGTCCCCTTATGGCGTAGCTTTCGAGCATGGCCCTCATGGGATGAGATAACATGTGGTTTTTTCCGCATGCCCACTTTGTGTTGTACTCAAATGAAACAAGTATGGTACTCTCTTTATCCTAGAAGGGGGGAGTACAATGATGTAACTCTCATGTGCCTTAAGGGGGGGAGTTCAAAATTCCAGTGAAGATGGTTCATGAAACCACTTATGGTCTCTCCTTTCAGCTGAAAAAGGGGGGAATTGATGATGGAATTGAATATGGTTGCCAGACAGAAAGTTTCGACAACAACAAACATCAAGTATGCCAGATGGGCATGAAATTTTCCAAATGGGAAACTACAGTCTGTAGATGACAGAGTTTGGTAGAATTATGGTTCAATAAGTTTAAGTTGAATCATACATAAATGGGATGTTTGATTTTTATTTTGAGAGCAATGATGTGGGCATTTGGTTCACATAGATGGTCATTCGACCTAGCAGAGGACAAGAGGATCCTTCTGCATTGCAGCTTGGCATTTGATTGAGTTGTCAGGAATTTTTCAGGGATGTTTCAGACTTGAAGTTGATTCACTTCTCTTGGTTCGCTCTCATCAGATTGGAGTTTACATTAAGCAAACAATTTGCATGCATCCTGGCTCACATGATTACATAGTGAGATTTTCCAGAGATGGCAGGCTTTGACAGGATTATGGTTCAATGACTTGCAATTGAATCATACACATGATACATTGGGATGTTGTTGGACACCTAAAAGTGTCAAGATTGGTTAGTGGTCATCCCAAACCACAAATTTAGAGAGCACTTTCAGTGATACACAGATCGTAGAATGGTGATACTACATGTTCACCAATTAGCAGAAGACATCAGATTCTTCTAGCTCAAATACTTGGCAAAATGATCAAATTGTCAAGCAATCAGGAAATGTTGAGATATTGTAGTTGTTCACTTCTATATCTCAGCTCTCTTCCAGTTCATTTCAAATGAACATGTTCAACATCCAGATTGGCGGTTTTTCAGGCAGTTCTTCATTGAGTCTCAACTCAGGAGTTTCAGTATGAAGACTTGGAATTGATACCAGTTTATGCTTTATTGCTGGTATTATTGATCAGACTTGTGATTGAGGGGGGGATTGTTAGCCTATGTCTTACCTTTACCAATCACTAAGTCCAAATTGTCACCTATATTTGAATTATTCATTTAGGATATTAGTAATATATCCTCGAGTGATGACTAATGAGTTAGTTAATATTGCCTTGCCTAGTCATCATGCATGATTTTAGGATCTAGAGAAAATCTCTCTATGAGGTGTCATCACCCATTGTGCT
Organism: Picea engelmannii; assembly: GCA_009831015.1. Classification (NCBI taxonomy): domain Eukaryota; kingdom Viridiplantae; phylum Streptophyta; class Pinopsida; order Pinales; family Pinaceae; genus Picea; species Picea engelmannii. The sequence goes on from ML776788.1 coordinate 782,052, forward strand.
ATACATATGTAACATTGGAGTGAATAATAAAGTGTTGGCTAGTAAGCCTTTTCCGCCATGTTATTGTTCTTATTTAGATTTTATCAGTCACTTGTACTTCACTAGACTAGTTCATATAATGATGAAGTTTAAGGTGAAGTGTGTATTCTGTTCTGTTTTGTTCTAGTTTCATGTGGAAGTTAGGGAAATTTGTTTGTGTCTACACTTACTGATTAGTCCAATAATAGTGGTATTGTAATTCTTCTCCGATTCTGACAGTTTTTTGCTCACGAACACTATAAGATGGTCTAATTCTCCTGATCATGGTTGCGCCAATATAGCTCCAAGTCCTATGGTTGATGCATATACAAGTACATGGAATTTCTTTTCCCATTTTGGGAATACTAGTATTGGTGTGGTTACCATCTTCTCTTTCAAGGTGTCCAATCCTCGCTGCCAGTCCTCATTCCACTGAAACATGTTGTCTTTTCTTAACAATTTCTCCATTGGCACAGTGATATGTGCATACCATTTTATAAATTTCTTGTATTATCTTGTGTGTCCCAATGTTTCTCTTAACTGACACACTAATTTTGGTGGTGGTAGATTCACAATTACTACAATCTTGGCAAGATCTACTAGCAAGCCTTGTTTGCATACTATATGGCCCAATAGTATCCCAAAAGGTGTTTTGAAGATGCACTTCTTGATGTTTAATGATATCTGAAATTGCCTGCATCTTTATAACATCAGTCTCAACACCCCTACATGGTCTTTCAACAGACTATAGACTATCCAATCATCCAGGTATACCTCTAGAAACTAGTGGATGAATTCTTTGAATGCAACTATAACTACTCTGGAAAATATTGTTGGTGTATTCTTCAGTCCAAATGGCATGACTGTGTACTGGTAGGATCCCCATTCCATGGAAAAAGTGGTCTTGTATCTGTCTTCCGAGGCAATCTTGATCTGATGGTATCCTAAGAATCCATCGGTAAATGAATAAGATTCATGTCCTCCTACATTATCCAACACCTCATCTGTGAAAGGAGTAGGGAACAAGTCATGTAGGCACGCATCATTCAACTTCCTCAAATCGACACATATCCTTATCCCTCCTTGTTTCTTTTCCTGAACTACCATCAGGGTTACCCATTCAGATTCCTCTACAAGTTCTATAATTCCATCCTCCAACATCCTATCGATTCCGGCTTTGAATTTTTGGTTATATATAGGGTTTACTCTGTATGGTCGTTGTCTGATCGGTATTTCCTCAGGTCCAAGAGGTATCTTCATTTCACCTAGATCTCATGCTATGCCTTTCATTTCTGTGAACATTGTTGGGAACAGGTCGTTGTACTCGTGCAGTGACTTTGTTATGCTTTCCACTATTTTCTCATCCCAATAGTCTCCAATGCTGGCCATTTTGGGATTTTCAACTATCCCAATGTTGACTTTCTTTGCCTTTATTGGTACAACAAATAATTTTGATTCTAGAGGTGGACCTTCCACTTCTCTTTCACCTTCAACTTACTCAATATGGATATTTCACAGGTCATCTTCATCTAGTGCTTCTTCCTATACATGGTATCATGATCGTAGTTCCTCTACTATCTGTTTGTTTTGTTGTTGTTCTTTTGTCATGAATTCAACTTTCGGTTCTTTAATGAATATCACCCCTTTGATTTGTTTAAGTGCTAAGTCTATGTTGGGGTTCTCATGCTCAAATGAGAAAGTGACTATAATTTTTTTTTGTAATATTGTCCAGTTTGTAGTTCCTCTATGCAATTCTTGGTCTGTATATTAGTTTGTTGGGATCCCTTCTAATGTATGAACAAAATGATGAGGCCATTCCTCCGGTGGTATCATTCTCCATATCGTTTTTCCCTTCTCCAAGTGTTTTTTTGGTGCCCCTTCTTCATCATATTTCTGTAGATGGTTACTTCTATGTTCTACGACAAACCTAATGCGCAGTAACTGCTTACATTGGTACCAGTTCTTAACTATTTATTTGTGTGCACCCCACCATCTTGCAGGTGTTTCCTTGAGTGTTATATCCAGGGATAAGAGCCTCTGATTTTCTAACACTTCATCTTCATATCGTGTTAAGAATTCTTCTAAGTCATTGACCCCATGGAAGCTGGGAGGTTCCCTTATCTCCGTACCTACCCATCTTACTGCGTGGTCTATTCTTGTGCATATTCTTATGGAGACTTCATGTAACCTCTGCTGCCAATTTTCTAAGCCCAGATCTGAGTCTGGCGCACATGAGGTGATGCTTCTCCAACTGAGTACCCCATCTGCAGTTGGGTTCGCATAATATTCCTCTCGTATGGTTTTTTTGTACAACTGGTTAATTTCCTCCAAGTCTAAGCAAGTAGGTTCTACAAAACTTTCCCCTTCTGATGGGTCCAATGGCACAATGACTATGTATTTTCCTGACTCGAATGCCATCTTCCTTATTTTTAAGGTTATTATGTCTTGATTCTCAAATTCCTAATCCAATCCAAGCAATGTTGGATAAGGTGTTGTTCCATCCACTATCTCTATTAATTTGAAGTCGGCTTTAGTGTGCACTCCATCCAAATCTACTGTCACTCCTTTTAGTCTGCCAATTGGTAGAACTTTGGGTTGATTTGCTAATTTCAGTTGAACAAGTGAATATCCTAATGTGGGTTCTCCCATACATTTCCATGTCTTCTTGGGTATCACATTTACTTCAGATCCTAAATCCAGTATAATATCTCCCATGTTGAAATCACCAATGTTGGTGTTCAGTCTGAATTCCCTGTTTGTTCTCCTTCTTATATGCATATGATTAATTGTTTTTTGATCCAGCTTTCCTTTTGCCTCTATGCTACATCTTTCTAGCATATTTTATAATACTTTAACAGAGGATGGATCATTTAGTAGTTTAACACAGGATTGAAAAAATCCCTTAATCGTACTTACTTGTCCCTGAGGCTATGCTTCTTTGGTGTGATTCAACAATGGAGGCATCTTGTATGTTGGTACTTCCTTATTGTACTACACAGTTGATGTCGATGCAATGTATGGCTTCATGAATTCTTGTCTATCCTGCTTGAATATCTCATTTTCTTTCTATGCATCAAATTGCTTCTTTGGTTCGACATTCTTCGTCACCCATTGGTGTTGTTCCGGTTCTTGTTTACTGTGTCATTTCCATTTTTATCTCCTCCTCGTGTAACTATGTTGATGTTTCTTCCTTCATCCCTGACTTCTTCCAAAATCCACTTAACATTCTAGTTGTTATGATTTCTCTTCTCCTGGATCTTCCCTAATAGTGTCAGACATTCTTTTGTGTCATGAGCTGATGCGCGACAATACATACATGTCACGAGTGGAAGTGGACATTATCTTGCATAGTGTCCTAGTTGTTGACAATTGTGGCATACCATTGGTTCTCTACCTCTTCCAAAGCCTCCTCTTTCTCTTCCTCCCCCTCTGTAGCAAACTCGATCTCCTTGTGGTACATTATACTGAGGTGCCTGGTTATACTGCGCGAGATTATAGTGTGGTTGTGCAGTATTGTACTGTGGCTGCTCAGTGTTATATTGTTGTTGCGCAGTGTTATATTATTGATGCGTAGTATTGTATGGGGTTGGTACTTGGTTAAAATATGGTGCGTCTTACCTCGTCATCATTTCTGCCTATGCCCTATATGCATCTGATGTTCTTTCCCTCATGAGGTCCATGGTCTTGCAATCTTTGTCATCATGGCCTACTGACTTACAAAAGTTGCAATATGAGCTCTTCAGTATTGTATGGTACTTATTCATCATTGGGAAGTGGTATGGACCATGTCCCTGTTTCTTACGGATATCACACCATAATCCTCCTATTGGCAATGGGTTTGGCATTCCTGCTACCATGTATTACGTGAATGTTCGACATCCGTTCTTATGGTGTCCTTTTGTCCTACATGTGGTACACAAAATGACTTCTCTTTTGTCCTTACCTTTGTTCTGGTTTAGTTGGAATGTTAATTTCTTCATATCCTCCTTTAGATCTTCTATGGATGGATCTGTCTTTTGATATTAGGTCTCTTCTATTTGCAGGGCTTCCTGTAGAGCCTCTATCTGTGTCTAAAACTTCTATTGTCACAAAGGGCATTTCAAATGTGGTAGCAGTGAATTGATGAACATATTCCTATGTTGCATATCTGTCATATTTTTCTCTGATCTTTTTCTCTGATAATTGTCTGTGATCTTTTTCTCTTCCCAAATATTTTAAAAAATAAAGAAATTCTTCTTCGGGTCCTCTGATGCCTCTTTTTTGAATTCTAGTAACCTGATGGTGGGATCATGTCCTACCATCCTGAATGTTGAACTACTACCTCCATGCGGTGTAGATACTTGACTAATGCTTCCCGAAATGGCTCCCTCGGTTGTTGTTCCTTGTGTATATGTACTTCATGATGTCTTCCTTCTCCCAAAATTTGGTTTCCTAAATGGTGGTGTTCTTCTTGGTGTATTAGTCGCACATGGGTTTATGGGTTCCACACTGACACTGATATGATAGGTGTGTTTCCTTCTATTCCTACTCTTGGACCTCTCTTCTTCCTCTCATATGTCACGCATAATATTTCCTCAATCTTCTCCACAACTTAGAGATCCTCTACCTCCTCTTCATCACTTGCCAAGCCTTCCCTCGTGGCTACAGATCATTACACCTTTGTTATATAATAACATATTAATAAAAGTATATAATGATATGATGTACCTACCTCGAGGTCCCTTCAATAACTCTTGTTCAGTTGCGTTGTATCTATTGAAAATTCTGTGATAAATCCCGCAACAATGTTGTCTAACCAGAAATCTACTGTGCGCGTAAACTTATTATCATCTCGTTGTAACTGCAAGATCTATTCATGATTCCATTCTAGTTGTCTGATCTGATTCATAGGATGGTTGTCCTTCAATGTTTTTATCCACTCCTGCAATACATGCAGGAACTCATAGAAAACTACTTCATGCATGTCACTGAGTACGTACTTGTCCGGATATTTGTGTTGTGTCAACTTCAGGTTTCTGTTATCTTTGTGTGCAAACTATAGCTCCTTTGTCTTCAACTAGTTCTCTATATCTACCTTCGTTGGATTCCATGGTCTCAACATTCCCTTTTAGATTCTCATTCTCTGAATGTCTTGTTATCCGGTCTGACATTCCTTCGACGCGTTTTCCACAAATATCACATACTCAATCCCATTTACTTCCAACGTCTCGACAACAGAACCATTTGTTGGATTTTAACTCTTTTACTTAGGATTCTTTATGGGTTATGTTGATCTAACCTTACTATCATATATTGACATTGGTTCATATTTGATAAGCTCCCAACAAAATCCCTTTAAAACTATCGGCCCCTCTGGAAGACCCGAAGGATGTGCAGCACAGAGAGTGCATTGTGCAGTCTCACCTGAGATAGCTCTATGGGTGTCTGCAATACTCAGTTGTTTGTAGTTGAGGAATGAGTGGATATTTGTGGTTGTAAACTTAATTCAATCAGTCTAACACCTAATTATAGTAGTCATTCTATTTATGCATGTGGAATACCATATCTAACTTAGTTAATTCATTCATATAACATTAAGAAATTAATCAACCACAAATATGCATACATCCATTCACATAACACAGGTGTTATCGTGGTTCACCCCCTCCTGGTCTACGTCCACAAAGATCTGGCTCTCAAGATTTTATTATGGTTCAGTAATATATCACGTCGCGTGTGGTCACAATCTTAGGTCTTATTCTCTTCCACAGGCTCCTCAATCTTTGTGAGGCTAACTAGATCGCACTAGGCTCCATAGCCTATGATCTAACCCTCGGGATCAATTTGTTCCCTACTTCCCTAGCTCACCAGCTTAATGACTTGTACAATTCTTACAACTCTCTCTCTCTCCCTATGTGTATCTCTTATGATCCGTCTGTTATGTCTCTGTCCCCCTCTTCCTCTAAGTACTACTTATTTATATCCTTGGCTCACCAGTCTTTACAATACATTGCAAAATCCCTAACCCTAGCATTGTTTGGTCTTCCTTGCATGCGCACCTTGCCTGCTTCTATTACGCGTGTTGCTTTTCCTTCCAACTATCCTTTCTTCCTTGCATGATTCTCCTCTAAAAATAACCTTTCTTCTTGACTAGGCCTACATCCAACACCTTATATGTACATTTAACCCATGCATTCCCTCTCTTAGGGTCATATCATATACATATAACCTCATATATGCCCCCCTTGAGGTCACATCATAATACCCTCCATCAAAAAGATTTATCCTCAAAACTTTGCAGTTAAAGGCTTTACATGTGTTGAAACCAAGTAATATGATTTTCTTATTTTCCTGTTTTCTACTTTCCATTGATGATAATCCATCCACCCAAAATCATTTCTTGTTGGTCTTAATACTTGATGGCTAGTTGTTGCATAATTTGGTTTCTCTTAATTCCATGTATTGTTGTTGAAGCTTCTCCAATTTGTAGTATATGTTGGTATACGATAATATCCTATTGAATAATGATTTTGTAATTCCATGTTCCATGAATATTGATGAGTATTCCATCTTATTCCTTGATAATGTTGATATTAATCTTCTTGTCTTCCTTGAAATATTTCTTGATAATGAAGATGTCGACACAGTTTCACATTTGATGGTTTTCATTCACTCTACACACCCATTTCATTTATATTCTTTTTAAAGACAATGACATCCTCTATTATTTTTTCTCAGTCTTTGATTACTCTAGCCTTGGAGACAATGCTATCATATTTATCATGCACATCTTCTAGATAGAGTTCAATTTCTTCAAGTATCTTTTGGTGACCTCCTTGAATCTTGTCTTATTTCTCCTTTTGAAGTTGCAATGTGACTTCATCTATCGAATTCTTATGTCCTTCTTCAATTTGAGATTGCATTTCTGATTTTACCTCATTAGTATTTAGAGATTCCTCAACCTTCTTGCAGATTTTCTCTTTCCATTGATGATGATCCATCCACCCAAAAATAGTTCTTGTTGGTCTTAATACCTGATGGCTAGTTATTGCATAATTTTGTTTTCCTCGATTCCAAGCATCGTTGTTGAAGATTCTCCAATTTATATTATATGTTGGTCTTCGATAATATCCCTTTGAATGGTTTTGTAATGCCATGTTCCATGAATATCGATGAATATTCCATCTTATTCCTTGATAATGTTGATATTGATCTTCTTGTATTTCTTGATAATGAGGGTGTCGATATGGTTTCACATTTGATGGTTTTCCTTCACTCTACACATCCATTTCACCTATCTTCTTTTTAGAGACAATGGCATTCTCTATCTTCTTTTCTTGGTCTCTGATTACTCTAGCCTTGGAGATAATACCATCATATTTAGCATGTACATCCTCTATATAGAGTTCAACTTCTTTAAGTATATTTTGGTGACCTCCTTGAATCTTGTCTTCTTTCTCCTTTTGAAGTTGCAATGTGACTCTATCTATCAAATTTTTACACCCTTCTTCAATTCTAGATTACATTTCTGATTTTACCTCATTAGTATTTAGGGGTTCCTCAACCTTCTTGTGAATTTCCTCTTTAAGTTTTTTGATAACGTCTTGTTTAATTTTTGTGGTAATATATTTATCCCTATTATTTGATTTAGATTCCTATAATTTCATATTCACCTTCTTAACATCATTAAGCCATTCTTGATTATGATTACACATCTTTTTTATTTCTTCATATTTGTTTTTTAGTTCTTCCTTTAACTCATTTTTCCAACTTTCCTTTGCTAATATTTTCTTGCTTTAAATTCTTAACCTCCTTAATGAGTGATTCATTAAGAGATTGCATCTTGACGAACTCATCGTCTTTCTTAATAATATATTTTCTTAGTTCTTCAATATTTTTCTATAATTTGGAAGCTTTATCTTTAACTTGAATTAACTCATCTCGAATTTCATGCATTGCTTCTATTTTTGTATTCCTACTCCATTTATTTGAGAAGAATTTTTCAAATTCTTTCCATGTGATGTTCCATCAGGTATCATAATCAATACCCATCCACCACTTCCAAGCTTCGCTAAAAAAATAAGTTCTTTCCATTGATAATTCATACCATATGTCTTTACCATCCTCAACCATTCCATATGATTTATTTCATTTTTATCTTCATTTTTTTAATTTTAGAGCAGTTATTCAGTTTATTTTCAATTTACTATATAACAATAGCATAGGTAGGATCACCGAGAGAAACACAATCACAAGATACACAAAATTTATCCTAGGAAACCCCCATGGGGGAGAAAACCCAACAAAAAATTCCTTAATACAGATAGCCAATGCAATGCCAAGACAATAAACCAAAACACTAGAGAATATCCAACATTGAGCAATGCCCCTCTCTCTTCCTTCTTCTCCCAACTGCAGCTATCTCCAAACTTGCGCACTTGTTGAGTGGAATGAGGTGTTAGCCTCTCTTATTTATATTAGCTGGTAGGTGTTGGAGACTGGGCCAGGCCGACTTCTTCACTTAGTGGTCAAAACCACTTTAATTAGGCCTAGAGCCGACTTCTTAATTTGCATGATATAATTAGGGTTTGACTAATCCACAAAAGGGGATTTGGTCATTTACAAATCTCGACATAATGAATCCACAAAAGGGGATTGATCTAATCAATAATGACTCAATAATAAATAGAACACTCTTTGCAGTTACAATATTTCAACACTCCCCCTTAACAAGAAGGGTATTCTACAACATCGTCAGGAGAGTGAGAGGGCAAAAACATCAACAACATCTGAAATATTGACTGACATATCTATAAATCATTGGAATTTTTTCTCATCATCATTCATAGCATGGATATGGAGTAGCATCATCATCAAATGCATCAACATGAATTAGTATAACACTAATACATCATCATCATCAATAACATCAACAACAACATCATCATCATAGCAACACAATGGATGGAGCAACAACATCATCACAACATGAAGGCTGGAACAACAACATCATCACAACACGAAGGATGAAGCAACAACATCATCATCATCATCATGGGGTAACAGAATGAGGCAGGTGTTACAACATTTTGTGGTACTCTGACAGTCCCTAAGGAGCTTCCCAGGAATCATAGGATTCCCTAGGATCTAAAATCCTAATGGAGCTACCATGTGGTACTCTGATAGACCGTCCTTACCGGACCTTCATGATCTACCTAGGAATCAGAAGGTTCCCTAGGATTGTAAAAATCCTAATGGAGCTACCACTACTGACCATAGCTAGCATATACATGCACAAGTACTCTGGCAGGCTGTCCTTACCAGACCTTCGATATTTTTCCAGGGATGATCAATCCCCTAGGATATAAAATCCTAATTGAGCTACCCTCTATTGGTCAGGATACCATAGTATCATCAACATCACTCCCCCTTTCGAGGGAGGTCCTTTCGGACTATACCAATCTTTTCTCGAAAGTGCTCAAACTTTACACGAGACAGAGGCTTGGTCAATACATATGCAACCTGCTCATCTGTGCCAAAATATTGGAGATTTATGGCTCCCCTCTGCACCATATCATGAATGTAGTGATATCAGATTTCTATGTGCTTCAACTTGTCATGGAACACATGGTTCTCAGTCATCTTTATGTAGCTCTGGTTATCACATAGAATCATGATTGCTTCCATCTCTAGATCAAATAGTCATGTCAACAACTTACGTAGCCATATGGCTTCACAACTTGTGGAACATGCAACAATGTATTCCGCTTATGATGTGCTCAGAGAAATACTATATTGCTTCCTACTCTACCATGAATTCATGGCTGACCCCAGACTGAAACAACATCTTGAAGTGCTCTTTCTGTCAAAAACATTTTCAGCCCAATCTGAATCGATGTAACCAATTAGTCTGAAGTCTTGATCTCCATTGTAGCAAAGACCAAAGTACAACACACCCTTAAGGTATCTCATCACATGTTTTGCATAAAAAAGGTGAACACATCTGGGCTCTACCAGATACTAACTCAAGGTGTTCACGACAAAACATATATTTGGCCTGGTGTTCGTCAGATACATCAATGATCCAATGATTTGTCTGTACAATGTAGCATCAACCAATTCTGATGAAGTGTCAACCAGGAGCTTCAACTTTGTTTCCATGGGTGTGTTCATGGATTTACACTCCAACATATCAAACCTCTTTAGTATTTCAACTGCATACTTCCCTTGGTTAAGGAAGATCTTCTCTAGTCTCTTCCAAACCTCAAGACCTAAGAAATAGTGCATTATGCCTAGATCTTTCATCTCAAATTATGCAGTGAGCTTCTTCTTACAATCAGTGATGAGATTTTCTTCTCCAATTAATAATAAGTCATCCACATACATCAACAATATAACAGGCTCATCATTCATAACCTTGAAGTAAAGGTTAGAATCAACATTACTCTTGGTAAATCCCAAGCTTGTCAGGAAACTGTCAATTCTTCCATACCAAGCTCTAGGAGCTTGCTTCAATCCATATAGAGCCTTCTTCAACTTGCAGACATGTGTCTTTATGTCTTCAAATTCAAACCCTTGAGGTTGTTCTATATACACTTCTTCTTCAATGACACCATTTAAGAAGGTTGTTTTCACATCCATTTGGTTTAACTTCCACTTCATCTTAGTTGCAAGGACTATGATGGTTCTGATAGAAGTGTATCTAGCAATAGTGTAACACACCCACTACGAAAATCAAAATTTTCGTCGATTCTTCGAGGATAAAAATCCCCGAAATACTCACGGGGGCCTAGCGTCAACTAGTTCCTCATATTTTCACCTCCATGTGGTTGTGGGTCACGACTACGGGCCGAACCAGTACGACGTCTCTTCGCACTTCACAATTCAGTGCTACCAGAACGTCGAGTCTTTCGACTCTGCAAACCCCAAAGCTTGAAACAGAAAAACATCGAACCCCGACAGGGCTAGTGAATGGAAAGTTTCCCTCCAAAGGGAGATCAATGGTCGTAAGCCTCCCATGATTCAATGGTATGAATCCTTCCAGGGTTTCGGTATTTGGGAGTTTGAAATGCAATGACTCCAATACTCTTTGTCATTCAAATCTCCGAATTTCATTATGGGAATTTGTGTAAGAGATCGACGACTCTTAAGAGTGTGGATCCAATGGTCCACGGGATTTCGGGACTTTTCCCTGAACTCTGACCGCTCACCACGCGTCTCCTTTGATGGACGATCTAGATTCCTTCGGGACTTCTCTTTTCTATTACCAAGCACGCCGGGAGTTTGGGTATCGGTATTTTTCTATTTGCGAAGGCAAGGTTTCTTGCCCTTTGGTTTCCTGGATGCCGAAACACCGAAACGTCGACCGACAGCCATGTGTCCCTCCGATGGACGACGATGACCTTTAGCCAAGATCAATGGTTGGGATATTTTTGGGATGATCAATGGTCACGATCGAATCATGGCTTTCCTTAATCTCATTCACACCTCATGCCATTTCAGGGTTTCGATGATCGGGATTTTGTGACTCGCGAAGACAAGGGTTCTTTCCTTTTGGTTTCCTAGGTGCCGAAAAGCTGAAGCGCTTACCAGCAGCCATGTGTACTGTATATATGGACGGTCCCAATTCCTTCATCTCTTGCAAGGGTAAAAAGGGTCGTGGCATTAAGGTATGCATATCTTCCTAAAATCAAACGGTCATTACAAACCTTGGAACCTTCGAGAGGATCACGTTTGTGCATTGCTTGCAAAGGCGGAGAGGGGTCAAGGTACTATCGTCCATGTTCCTTCCCCACATATAACGGTTTTTACCGACCTTGGATCATTCGAAAGGATCTCGTGACATGTGGCCTCCCTTAATCGGATGGACTAGATCTATTTCAGGATTTCCACCATGGAGTGTCCCGATCTCTTATCATCAGGACTCCCAAATTCTCGAAATCCGAAACCCCAATACTGACTCTTCTTTCGAGACTTTCACCCCTATTCACGAGGGCTTAATCCTCATGTATCTCCTGACAGATCCATCGACTGTCGGGTTTTCTAACTAAGATCTGATGGTTCATATCGTCCCACACCATGCACTCTCCCATTGCTCCCTGGACGTGGAAAAACCAACGGTCCAGATACTCTCATGGACCTTGGGGATCTACGGTCCCGATTTCTTCGCTACTCACGAAGATAAACGAAAAGGGTTAAGGCATGTAACATCCTCATTTCTTCCTCCAACCTAACGGTCATGAATGACCGCAAATCTTCTGACGGGATCTCGTTCATCGATTGAAACCTATCCCTACATTGCTATTTAGGGATTTCAAGAGGATCATTCTTCCTCGTACAGGGTTACTTAGACTTCCGCCTTCAAATCCTTTTCCAGGTTCTTGGTAAGCTCTCCAAGAAGGGTATCTCTGTGGGGAGGTCTATTCTAGGTATTCCTGGGGATGAATAAGGACATAGATCTCCAAAAATCAGACTCGAGGTCCAAATTAATACAATATGTGTGTATATATATATATATATATATATATATATATATATATATATATATATATACAAATCTATCTATAACATAAGCCATACGTGGTCCTTCCAGTAAAAGCATGCAACCACCATTTCTGATCAAAACACTACACATACAGTCTTATACTCAAACCATTCACAAACTGCACAGACTATGAGCATACATGTCAGCATATAAATTTCAAGATGCAAGATGTAAACACTTATCAGAAATAACATCGGATGTGACTACAACTGCTGAGAGGGGTGCTCGTTTCCACCCAACCATAGGCTCAACGACTCCCAACGGATTTACCACTAGCCACCCCCGAGCTGAGACCACGATGCTGCGATACTGCGTCTCTGTTTTCTAGTGACTGAGAATGAAGGTTACTCTCCTTCTTCTTTGCTATCACTCACTCTGTATTTTTCCAGAGTTCTCTTCCTCTTTCCCTCACGCCTCCCCTTGATCACTCACACTTCCTGCCTTTTCTCTATTCGGCGAGGTTGCGTGTGGCAAAATTTTCCTCGCAGTGGTCAGGTCTGAGGACTCTACGGATGGGTGGTTCACCCCCATCACTCATTACTCATGAGGATCCATTTAACTACCAATCCTGATGAGTCATTTAATTCAGGGCTAGCGAGCCACTCTTGGTTCTCCGAGCGAGTGAAGTCCAAATACAGTATTGTTTTTGGTGGAATTTAACACCACCATTCCAGGTGCCTTTCACCACCTTTCTCCAGCCATCGTGGTCTCTTTTTCAACGTATCCCCTCTCAACAGTCCTGCAATATATATTCATAATATTATTCACATTCATCGACCTTTTTCACAAGGTCCATTCACATCACACATTCACATTTTTGGGTTTTCTATAGTTCTTGGCCAGTATAGTTATTTTTACAAACTGGGGGAAATAGGGTGTTACAATTCCCTCCCACTTAAAGGAACACCGTCCTCGATGTTATTATCTATCTACATGACATGCATGTACAGAAGTAAACAAAATTGGATATGCATGTCTCATGGCATCCTCCATTTCCCATGTAGCCTCATCTGGGCCAAAAATTCTCCACTGCACCTTGACCTGTGCAATGGTTCGGTTCCAGAGCGGGGTTTCCTTTTTGTCCAATATGCATTGGCGTTCTGGTAGAAATTCTCCCTTCGGTTCCACCTGGATCATAGACCAGTCAATTATATGATTAGCATCATGTACATATTTCTTCAATAATGAAACATGGAAAACATTATGTGCTTTTATTGTGGGAGGAAGTGCTAGCCTATAGGCTACAGGTCCCACTCTATCTAGAACCTCAAAGGGTCCACAATACCGAGGTGCCAACTTGGCACAAGCTCCCATTTTCAGGGAACTCTTCCTTGGCCTAACTCTGAGATATACATGATCTCTCACTTTGAACTCTCTTGGAGTTCTCTTTTGGTCGGCATAACTTTTCTGTCGGTTCTGAGCGACCTTCAGGTTTTGTTTTATCTGAGTCACCTGTTGTTCCATTTCTTTCAACATGTCGAGTCCAAAAGAAATCATGTTTACGGGATTACTCCAACTGACTGGAGTGTTACACGGTATACCATAGAGGACTTCGAAGGGACTCATCTTTAAGGATGCTTGGTAGTCATTGTTGTAGGCGAATTCTACTAGTGGAAGGTAGTCTTCCCACTTCTTGGGTTGATGCATTACATGCATTCTTAGCATGTCTTCAAGTATTTGATTCACTCTTTCTGTCTGTTCATCGGTTTGAGGGTGATAGGCGGTGCTAAACAACAACTTGGTCTCTAAACCAACCATCAGTGACTTCCAAAAGTTGGAAGTAAATTTCGTATCTCTATCAGACACGATCTCTTTTGGCATACCATGCAGTCTGAATATCTCCTTCATGAATACCTGGGCGATATCGATTGCTTTGCAAGTTGATTTGACAGGGATGAAATGAGCAGACTTGCTCAATTTATCCACCACTACCATAATGGCATCATTCTGTTTGGTTGAGGTTGGTAATCCAGTGATGAAATCCATGGAGATGGTTTCCCATTTCCATTATGGGATTGGTAAAGGTTGCAATAATCCTGTTGGGTGTCGATGTTCTGCTTTAACTTGCTGGCACTCTATGCATTTGGCTAAGTACTCGGCTATGTATTTCTTCAATCCAGGCCAATAAAATTGTTTCTTGGTGGCAGTGATCATTTTCTGGTATCCTGGATGACCAGTATAGGGTCTTTTATGTAGTTCATCCATAATGAACCTCTTCAAGTCGTCACAATTTGGAATATACAGTCTATTTCTGTAAGTGAGTAGACCTCCTTCGGTCATCTGGTAGCCTTCATATTTTACCCTGGTGGGCTCTTGTTGTAGGTACGAGGTCACGGTCTGGACAAATGGATCTGTCTTTTGTGCATTTCTGACTCTTTATTTGACATACGTCTCACAGGTGCTCACCACTGCTAGGTGAATTGTTATCATACTTCTACTAAGGGCATCGACCACCCTATTTTCCTTTCCTTTAATGTGTTTGATTTCGAAATCAAACTCGCTAAGGAGGGCCATCCACCTAGCTTGTCTAGCATTGAGCTTTGGTTGATCAAACAGGTATCGCAATCCACAGTGATCTGTCAAAAGTAAAAATTTTCTTCCCAGGAGGTAATGCCTCCACATTTTCAAGGCATGCACTATGGTAGCTAGCTCTAGATCATGGGTCACATAGTTGACTTCATGCTCGTTCAATTTTCGGGATTCATAGTAGATCACACTTACTTTATGCATAAGGACTCTTCTGAGCCCTTCCTTATAGGCATCTGTGCACACGAGGAAGTCAACTTCTGGATCAACGATTTTCAACATGGGTGCATGGGTCAGTAGATGTTTCAGGGTTTGAAATCATTCTTCACATTTCTGTGTCCACGGGAATTTTGTCCCCTTCTTCTAGAGGGCAGTGATTGGACAACCAATCTTGGAGAATCCTTTTATAAATATCCTATAGTATCCTGCTAGTCCCATAAAGGATCTGATGTCTGAAACATCCTTTGGGGTAGGCCATTCCACCTGATTTTGTTAGGGTCTACCGCTACTCCTTCTTCGGAGAGAACATGGCCTAAGTAATGTATCTGCTTTTAGAAGAATTCACATTTGTTGAATTTGGCATAGAGCTGATATTCTCTTAGCACTTGCATCACAAGTCTAAGATGATCTTCATGCTCTTTTCTGTTCTTGGAGTAAATTAATATATCGTCAATAAAAACAAGCACAAATTTGTCTAGGAACTTGCTGAGTACATTGTTCATCAAGCACTTAAAAGTGGCATGGGTATTGGTCAACCCAAATGGCACCACCACAAACTCATAGTGACCATACCTCGTTCGGAAGGCAGTTTTATGGATGTCTTCACCCTTGATTCAGACTCGATGGTATCTCGACCTCAAATCAATCTTTGAGAAAATAGACACACCCACCAATTGATCGAACAGGTCATCGATCCTGGACAAGGGGTACTTGTTCTTTATGGTTACCTTATTGAGTTGCCTATAATCTATACATAGTCTAAGGGTACCGTCCTTCTTTTTCACGAACAGGACTGGTGCTCCCCATGGAGACACGTTAGGCCGAATATAGCCCTTATCCATCATTTCTTTCAATTGCAACTTGAGTTCAACTAACTCGGGTGTACTCATCCGGTAGGGAGTCCTAGACACCGACATCGCTTCCGGTGCAAGTTCTATCGAGAAGTCTATGTCCCTTCTCAGAGGTAAACCTAGTACCTATTCCGGAAACACATCTTTGTATTCTCTCAGGATAGGGTGATGGTTAAGGCTTGGTTTGTCACCTTTGATTATTTTCAACACCTATATTGCATATAGGGGACATCCCTTTCGACAATACTTTCTCATTTGTAGAGCTGATATTTGTCTCACCGAGACAGGTTTTTGGATCCCTTGAAGGGTTATATTTTTCCCTTCTTTACTTACACATTCTAAGGTTTTATGGTAACAGTCCAATTTGGCTTTATGGGAAGCTAGCCAGTCCATACCAATCAACAGATCATATGATCCCAGGGGTAATAAGTTAAGGGTCGTTTGGGTGGGGAATTCACCCAACATTAATTGGCAGGATAGTATGACCTCTGCTATCCTTCTTTTGGTGCCAGTGGCTAACTGTACCAACCATGGCTTGGTATGTTTTTGTGGTTGTAGTTTACACTTATCAACAACTTTAGGGGCTATGTAACTCAAATTTGAACCAGGGTCAATTAAAACAGACACTAGATGGTTGGAAATCATACCTTCTATTTCCACTACTGAAGCTTGGTGGTCAGCTTGGTTATTATCCAAGGCTGCATAAATTTGTGGCACACTCCTGGCCACATCATTGACGGTGGTAGTTTCCCGGATGTTATAAATCCTCCAACTATTCTGTTGTCGGTGTGGACAGTCTCTCAATAGATGTTGTTCCCCGCAACCCCAACATTTCAAAGGTTCTCTCTTTGGGTTATCAGTCTTCACTGATATGGGTCCAGAAGTTTTATTTCCGCTCAAGGAGGGAAAATTCAGCTGGTGCATACTCCGGGTTGGGAAGATCATTCTTGGGTTCTTCTTATAGTTCTTAAATCCTGGGGATTTATTTCCCTTTTTCTAAAATCTTGAACTATTCTTCTGTTTCCATCCTTCGCGAGGTTCTGCTTGATGCCCAAACTGTTCATGACAATAGGTTGCCTTTCGAATAGTGCCTTCTAGAGTCTTTGGCTCATAAAATTCAATTCTATTATGATAGTCCTTAGGTAGTCTATTGATTAAGCATTGCACCTTTTCCTTTTCCGCCTTGATACAGGGTACATACCTCAACAAATCGAGGAATTTGTTGACATATTCTTCTATAGTAAGTTGTCCCAGTTTGAGTTCATAAAACTCTGTAGTCTTTTCATCGAAATATTTTTCCGATAGATACTTCTTCCGGAATTACTTCTCAAACCGTTCCCAAGATAGGTCCTCTTCGCGAACCCCTTTCATGTTCTTAAGGTCTTCCCACCAAATGGAAGCCTTTTCGTTCAAGTTGAAGGTGGCCACTCGGGCCTTCATATTTTATGAAAAGTCATGGACTCTGAAATACTTCTTTAGTCCAAGCATCCAGGCCTCTGCTTCCTCTCCCTTCTTTATTTCACCGTCAAAGGAGGGTGGTTTGGCCTTTCTGAATTCTTCGAATTTTTGACCTTTGGGAGACTTTTGCTTCTTCTGTTTTCTTCAGGGATAGGAACTGGTTCTGCTGCTAGAAGAGCCCTCTGAATCACTAGCTTCCTTCTCAGAGGAATCATCCGACGCTTGTCCTTTACCTCCGGGGTGGACCTTTTTCAAGGTTCTCCTCTCAGCGTGGCCACTGATATGACCATGTTTCTGAGTTTCAGGTTCATGCTGCATTTGTCTTTGTAGATAGGATAAACTTTGCAGTAAAATTGCGTTAATTTTTGTTTGCTTTTCTTGTTCTTTCATCATCCTTTCATTGTCAGCCTTGCATCTTTGTAATTCGACCATGAGACTCCTCATAGTCTCGGCTAGATCTGGAGGGGTCCCTACTGCCCTTCTTTCGTCAAACTCTTCGTCTCTATTGTGGGAGCCCTCTCCCACTTCATGGTGAGTCACCATACTATGTGTTGATAAATTCATGTGGTTGATCTTTCGCTTGTGTGCAAAGACGAACGTTGGTTGTTAGTCAATAGTTAGATACATTTTTATAACCCGCACAAAATTAATATTTCTTTCACATGCATACACAGTCAGGTTTTCATTTTGGAATTTGACCTTTTTGAATTAAGAGGGTTAAGATAGAGGGTTACTCTTTTTAAGAGTGTTCTGAACGGGGCTTCTGCGCAACTCGTTCATGAGCCCAAGCAGGCCGAGTGTTGTAACCATGCTCTGATATCAATTTGTAACACACCCACTACGAAAATTAAAATTTTCGTCGATTCTTCGAGGATCAAAATCCACAAAATACTCACGGGGGCCTAGCATCAGCTAGTTCCTCATATGTTCACCTCCATGTGGTTGTGGGTCACGACTACGAGCCAAACCAGTACGACGTCTCTTCGCACTTCACAACTCAGTGCTACCAGAACGTCGAGTATTTCGACTCTGCAAACCCCGAAGCTTGAAACAACAAAACGCCGAACCCCGACAGGGCTAGTGAATGGCAAGTTTCCCTCCAAAGGGAGATCAATGGTCGTAAGCCTCCCCTGATTCAACGGTATGGATCCTTCCAGGGTTTTGGTATTCGGGAGTTTGAAATGCAACGACTCCAAGACCCTTTGTCATTCAAATCTTTGAATTCTATTATGGGAATTTGTGTAAGAGATTGACGGCTCTTAAGAGTGTGGATCCAACGGTCCACGGGATTTCGGGACTTTTCCCTGAACTCTGATCGCTCACCATGCGTCTCCTTTGATGGACGGTCTAGATTCCTTCGGGACTTCTCTTTTCTATTACCAAGCACGTCAGGAGTTCGGGTATCGGGATTTCGTGATTTGTTAAGGCAAGGTTTCTTGCCCTTTGGTTTCCCAGATGCTGAAACTTCGAAATGTTGTCCGGCAGCCACGTGTCCCTCCGATGGACGACGGTGACCTTCAGCCAAGATCAACGGTTGGGATCTTTTTGGGATGATCAACGGTCATGATCAAATCTTAGCTTTCCTTAATCTCATTCACACCTCACGCCATTTTGGGGTTTCGGTGATCGGGATTTCGCGACTCGCGAAGACAAGGGTTCTTTCCCTTTGGTTTCCCGGGTGCCCAAACGCCGAAGAACTTACCAGCAGCCACGTGTACTCTATAGATGGACGGTTCAGGTACTTCCATGGATCATGGGGATCTATGGTCCCGATTCCTTCATCTCTTGCAAGGGTAAAAGGGTCGTGGCATTAAGGTCTGTGTCTCTTCCTCAAATCTAATGGTCATTACAGACCTTGGAACCTTCGAGAGGATCACGTTCGTGCATTGCTTGCAAAGGTGAAGAGGGGTCAAGGTACTATCATCCACGTTCCTTCCCCACATCTAACGGTTGTTACTGACCTTGGATCCTCTGAAAGGATCTCGTGACACATGGCCTCCCTTAATCGGATGAACTAGATCTATTTTGGGATTTCCACCATGGAGTGTCCCGATCTCTTGTCATCAGGACTCCCAAATCCTCGAAATCTAAAACCTCGATATTGACTCTTCTTTTAGGACTTTTGCCCCTGTTCATGAGGGCTTAACCCTCATGTATCTCCTGACATATCCATCAGCTGTCGGGTTTTCTAACTAAGATTTGATGGTTCAGATTGTCCCATGCTGTGCACTCTCCCACTGCTCCCTGGACATGGAAAAACCAACGGTTCAGATACTCTCACGGACCTTGGGGATCTACGGTCCTGATTTCTTTGCTACTCACGAAGATAAAGGAAAAGGGTTAAGGAATGTAATTTCCTCGTTTCTTCCTCCAACCTAATGGTCATGAATGACCACAAATCTTCTGACGGGATCTCGTCCGTTGATTGAAACCTATCCCTACATTGCTATTTCGGGATTTCAAAAGGATCAATCTTCCTCATACAGGGTTACTAAGACTTGCGCCTTCAAATCCTTTTCCAGGTTCTTGGTAAGCTCTCCAAGAAGGGTCTCTGTGGGGAGGTATATTCTGAGTATTCCTGGGGAAGAATAAGGACATAGATCCCCCAAAAGCAGACTTGAGGTCCAAATTAATACAATATGCGTATATATATATATATATATATATATATATATAACATAAGCCATACGTGGTCCTTCCAGTAAAAGCATGCAACCACCATTTCTAATCAAAACACTACATAGACAGTCTTATACTCAAACCATTCACAAACTGCACAGACTATGAGCATACATGTCAGCATATAAATTTCAAGATGCAAGATGTAAACACTTATTAGAAATAACACTGGATGTGACTGCAACTGCTGAGAGGGGTGCTCATTTCCACCCAATCGTAGGCTCAGTGACTCCCAACGGATTTACCACTAGCCACCCCCGAGCTGAGACCACAATGCTGCGAGACTGCGTCTTTGTTTGCCAATG
The DNA here is from genome assembly GCA_009831015.1 of Picea engelmannii. Taxonomy (NCBI): domain Eukaryota; kingdom Viridiplantae; phylum Streptophyta; class Pinopsida; order Pinales; family Pinaceae; genus Picea; species Picea engelmannii. The sequence continues at coordinate 802,631 of ML776788.1, forward strand.
ACCGAGAACGAAGGTTATTCTCCTTCTTCTCTGCTATCACTCACTCTGTATTTTTCCAGATATCTCTTCCTCTTTCCCTCACGCCTCCCCTTGATCGCCCACACTTCCTGCCTTTTCTCTGTTCGACGAGGTTGCGTGTGGCATGATTTTCCTCATAGTGGCCAGGTCTGAGGACTCTACGGATGGGTGGTTCACCCCCATCCCTCGGAGCCCTTTACCTACCAATCCTGACGAGTCATTTAATTCGGGGCCAGCGAGTCGCACTTGGTTCTTTGGGCCAGTGAAGTCCAAATACGGTATTGGTTTCGGTGGAAGTTAACGCCACCATTCCAGGTGCCTTCCACCACCTTTCTCCAGCCATCATGGTCTCTTTTTCAGCATATCCCCTCTCAGCAGTCCTGCAATATATATTTATAATATTATTCACATTCATCAACCTTTTTGACAAGGTCCATTCACATCACACATTCACATTTTTGGGTTTGCCACAGTTCTTGGCCAGTATAGTTATTTTTACAAACTGGGGGAAACATGGTGTTACATACAGGAGAAAACATCTTTTCATAGTCAATGCCTTTATTTTGAGAAAATCCGCGAGCTACAAACCTTTCTTTATATTTCTCAATACTTCCATCAACAACATGTTTTATCTTGTATAACCATTTGGAAGATACCACATATTTTCTCTTTGGTATGGGAACTATTTCCCATACATCATTATTTCTAATGTATTGGTATTCTTATGCCATGTCATCTGTCCATTGTTTCTTATGAATGGCTTCTTCAAATAAAGTAGGATCATTCTCTATGATATCACACATCAAAGACATGTAACTGGAGAATGGCTTAGGTTTCTTAAATTGTCTCATGGTTCCTTCGAGGGAACCATACTTCTCTCCATCTTGAATGAGTTCCCTTGCCCAAGCTGGATTTCTCTTGTGAGATATCGTCATCTGGGGAGGTTCTCGATATTCTATCATATCATGATATTCATGAATCTCATCATCGGGGGAAACTGTGGCTTCCCTCACTGGTTATGCAACTCTGGGAGTTGTAGGTTCTTCTTCATATACTTCTTTAAGATGAGATCTCCTTGATGTGTTGAGTGTTGCATATTCATCAAAGGTTACATCTCTGTTGATTTCAATATGATGGTAACCTAGAATGTAAAATATGAAGGCCTTAAAGACCTCACAGTATCCAACAAATATTCACGTCTTTCCTAAAGGATCCATCTTGGTTCTCTTTTCTTTCATAATGTGTACAAACACTAGACAACCAAATATTTTTAGATGGATTACTTCTGGCTTCTTTCCGGAGAACATTTCTTTGGGGGTTTTGAGCCCAAGTGCACTATGGGATAATTTGTTTTGTACATACACAATTTTTCTTGTTACTTCTGCCCATAGGTTCATTGGAAGATCTTGATCATGGATCATAGTCTTCATTGCTTCCATTATAGTTCTGTTTTTTCTTTCTGCTACACCATTTTGTTGAGAATTGTAGGGAGTGGTGATCTCCCTCTTAATCCCGACATCTCTACAAAATCTTACAAACTCTTTTGAGGTGTATTCTCCTCCATTATCTGACCTAAGTATCTTGATTTTTCTTTCAACAAGATTTTCTATCAAGGCTTTGAATTCCTTGAATTTCCCAAAGACTTCATCTTTTGATTCAAGAAGTAAACCCAGGTATTGCGAGAATAGTCATCAATAAATGATACATAGTATACATACCTACTAAGATAGGTGAATGAAATTGGGCCACATACATTTGAGTGGATGAGCTCCAAGACTCCTTTTGCTTTACTATCACTCTCTGGGAAATGATTCTTGATGTTCTTTCCTTGTGCACATCCCCTGCACACACCTTCATGATCAACCTTGAAATCTAGTAGACCTGTGACTTCCTTGCTCACATATGGTAAGGTCCTTTAGTTGATGTGAGATAGTATTCTATTCCAAAGTTCACACAGAATATCAGTGGAGTGAATCAAGGTTGCATCTGAGTGACCTTTTAATTTATACAGGCCACCTTCTTCTATTCCAATAACAATTGCATCTTCTATGGTTTTTCCTTTAGGCCACATGAGGACTTCACCATCTATGAGTGCAACCCTGAAGCCTTTCTTATCTAAAGCTGAGATAGAAAGCAAGTTATTCATCAAACCTGGTACATATAGTACATCCTTCATCCTCATTGGGGTCCCTGAATCAAGTTTATAATTGGACTCTCCTACTCCTTTGATAGGGTATTGGTAATCATCTCCAAGTGCAACTTTCTAAGAAAAGTTCTTTTCTGTAAGGCTAGAGAGAATGTCTCTTTGACCTGTCATGTTCTTGGAAGCACCATTATCTATGAGCCACGCATCCTCACCAGGTGAAATTGATCCTGAGAGGGAAGATATTAAGACATAGTCTTCAATATTTTCTTTAATCATCTTCGTGGGTGGTGTTAGCACTCTGTAAATTTCGAGAGGTTGTCAGGGGCAGAAGAAATTTGATAGAGGTAACTTACCAAACCACTTCGAAACTAGGATCTAGCCCTGCCATTTTTAGAGAGGGATCTCTCTGTATGATTTAGATATGTTTGGTTTTTGAATATTAGGCTAGCTAAAATAATATGAGTTTGTTGTTTTGTTTTATAAATCTTGGCTGAAGTATTGCATTTAAACATCCATTGGGCTATGGGGTCTATGTTAAATATTAAGATCTGATACAAATTTTATAAGATTTCTTCACAGGGAGAGATAGTGAGAATGTTGGATATTATAAAGTTAAATGCGGTGGAAAGAGATAACATGCGAGACATTCAATCAAGAAAATAAGCAATTAAGAATTTCTTTGATTAATATCAGAAGAATAACACGCAAATCACTAAAGACTAGAACAAAGTGCCTAAAACAAATTTTGTTCATTAACTTCCTTTAAATGATTATAGATAGAAAAAAAAATGAATTACAGAGTAATATAAACATTAACAAAGTAAGATAACATCACCAACATCGAAACACAAGAATCCTGTGAATCTGTCTTTTTATTACTAGTCGATCTCTTCAAAAAGATTACAGTGATATCTTCCTGGGCGCAAGAATCAACCCTCAATACTTCAAAGTTAGAAGTATTTATACAACAATTACATTTGATCATATCATTAATTACTAGGATACGGTGGAGGAAAAATCTAACCAACTAGATTACATATTACAAAATAATAGGGCTCTTGGTGATCTATCCAAATCTTGAATGTTGATTTCTGGGAAAGTAGTTGGTGATTCATTCACCCGACTCTGACTGTCTTCCTCATGCTGACTCAGATGTCCACCTCACCTCTACTTGATCAAATCACATAGGTATTCCCATCTCTTTTGATTAGGGATGGAAACCTTGAGTAATCTTCGGTATGTTTCATCCATCTCTGTGTACTTGGAAAAGGTGGGCTTGGTGATGAAGATATACTTTATCTCATGTTGGATGCTCAAGTGAAACTGTAGAGTTTCTAAGAATGATTTTCCAATAATGCTCCCATGTATCCCAACAAACTTAGAACCATCTTTTGCCATAGCTATAATCTTCTGCTTATAGTCTAAGAGAGTAATCAGCTTGTCATTGATCACTAATAAACCTGGAAGCCCTTTCTTGTGCAATGAGTCGACCTTGTTGGAGAATCTCTGCACTCCAATATCCACGTTCTGAGCTTTATCTTCTAATTGCAGCATCAATCCTTTCTTGGTCAAAAAAATTTTGACGTCAAGGATTGTCTTTGTTCTATCCTCAATCTCAAAAGCCTCTAGTTCTTCTTTTGTCTTAGAATTTAAGAACCTGATGATCTCAGTGGCCTCTATGGGTTTTTCTCCCAATTCTTCTCTTATTTTTTCAATCGCTTGCCTGGATCTCTACACCAGTTCATGCTCCTCAAATACAATCTATATTAGTGGCCAAATCTCTGCCATGGAATTGCAGATGTCTATCCAGATGTTTTCTTTGGCTTCTGACAGTGTCTTGGCCATGACCGTCTCCTTCTGTAGCTTCTACAGTTCTTGGTTGAGCCTCTGTGATTTGTGCATCTCTGTATTGTAGCTATCCTGAAACGTGGCTTTTAGCTTCTGAAGGTTATTGATCTCATCCTGCAGTTTTTTGAATTCATATCCTTGTAAGGTCATGTCCTCCATTGACTTTGCCAATTTTTCTGATGCATCTAAATATGTCCCTGGAATAGCCGACGGGAGTTCTGTTGTTGTGCCTGTTATTGTTGTACTGACCCCTGTGAGAGGAACTGCATCTAGTGGGATGATAGTCATTGGGGAAATTTGTTTCTTTTCCTTGACTAGCTTCTCTAGCTCGACCTCCATCTCCTTAATCTACGCATTCTGCTCCATGATTAATTTTAACATTTCCTCCATGTGGCCTTCAGTCTCAGCAATTTCCTTCACCTGTGGGTCTTCTGTGGCAGAGATTTTCAGTTTTTTCCTTAAGGATGCTATATCAACATTCTTGTTCTTGAGGATTTCTTCTGTTTCTTTGACATTGGATGGATCATATCCAATTTTCAATACCATTTCTTCTAAGGACTTGATCCTTTTATCCTTAGCCAAGGAGGATATCTTTTCCATCTTGGGATGAGACTGGACATTGTTTAAGGAGACCTGCAACTTTGCAGGAGTCATGGAAGTATTGGCCATGGTGGAGAAAATCGTTTCTCCAGTCTGTCTGTGCATATCCATTTGATCGGTTGGATGCACCTCTTTGACATCAAACTCAAATGTTGACCTTTTATAATCAGAAATCGCCTTGGTATGAAGCACTTGTACTTGCAAGAATTCCATGTACATCCTCCCTTTCTCTGTGTCAAAAGAAAAGAGTAAACTATGATGTGTTATTGATGCATGCTTCCAAAATTGTCCATAGGTGTTGTTAGTCAAAAACTCATTCTTCTTCTTGATCAAGTTATATTTCTCAAAAATATTAAGTCCTGCAGGCTCTTGTGTGGACTTAGTTGACAATGTGGTATCAGTCTGTTTCTTTGATGAAGAAGTGGACATCATTTGTTGGATGCCTAAGAAAAGTGGTGAATTTTTTCCTTCCATTACTATGGTGGATTGAGTTTCTTCTCCTCCAGACCTGCCAGGAGTATGAATGGTCTTGGGCCTCTTTCTGTAAACCTGCAAATCTTCTGCTGAGACTTTTGTAACTGAAGGAGAGACCTCCTTTCTGGGTATTTTCTCAACTGGTACACATGGAGTGCTTGTTTGTGAAATGTTGGCAGGAGAAGATTGTTGTTCAGTTTATTTTAGAGTGTTTTCCTCACACTCTGTCTGGTTCATGAATTTCTCTATTTCAGGTTTAGGCACATGAGCATAGGGGGAAATCTTGTTCTTTAACCCGATTTCTACAATGATACCATAGGGATCATAGTTCGATGGGAAATTTTTTCTGAACTTCATCTACTGTAACATCTTGTTGTCTTCTTCTTCTGCAAATTTGTTATTGCAAATGAAAGAACCTATCTAACATTTGATCTTGAGTTGTTGTTTCTTCTTTACAGATACAAAATGAATATCATCGGAATTTATCATCTTTCTGATATATTCTAGAGCGAATATTCTGATAGGAAAATACTTGGGAATCTTTTAAGGGGGTAATTCACATCCTTAGATCATGATTTATGTATGGTCCTGGTAGAGGTATCGGTCTCCTTTTTTATCTAGGTCTGATAGATGTAGAATCCTCTGAATTTCTTCAATTATCCTTGGCTTTGTTCTTCCATTGAGCATGCATACCACTGGATGGTAGAATTGGTCGATGAATTGCTTGAAGTTGAACTCATGTGAGTTCTTCCTCGCTATGGATGTCCATGAGGTTACAGGTTGAGGGTTACCATGTTGGTCCATTTCTGTTGGGAGAAAGAAAACTTGTCTGCTTGCAAAAAGAGGAACATGTATGCCAATATTGAAGAATACTTGAACATACCTTCTATAGAAAACTTGAATAGTTGTGCATGGATATTGTCAGCTAAAAACTAATTGTAGTTGAACTATGTAGTATCATTTTCTTCAGTGGAGAAGATAGATAGAAAACCCAGAATGTGTTAATCTACCCACTCGTCTGAATAGTATCCTAGTAGACATCACAGGGAATAAATGATTTGGTTACATTTCACTCAAAAGATGGAGGAATGGTAGGGGGGATTCTTTTTGGGTAACTGATCAGTTTTAGGGAGGAAGAGCTCAAATATTTGAGCTCTCTGTGGGAAAGACAACTTCCAGTACATCTCGGTCAGAATTTCGATGAAAAAAGGGGAAAGGGAGTCGGCTTTGGGTATCTGCAGTATCCGGTTTATCGTCTCAGGGGTGATGGTGAAGAGAGTTTCACCCGATGACAAGATGATGGCCCTTTGGCTAGGGAGATAGTGTGCTTGGAATTTTAGAGAGAACTCAGGGAAATGGTAAGTCTGGGGAACAAGGTACAGTGGGATATTGGATTCCCAGAGCCCGATCTTGTCACTCTGGTCCATAAAAACATCTTTAACCCAGAAGTGTAATTCGAAGAAGTCAAATTCACACTTCCGCTCTGCAATCAAATAATATTTGTCGGACAGGGGGATACAATCCAGATCGATGGGGGGAGGGAGAAAAGGATTTTCGAAAAATCTCAGAAGTCTTTAATTTGGGCGCCATCGTCAAACGAATACCTCCAAATGAAAAAGGTGTAATTTGTGTTTACTAGGCTTTAATGGTGGTTTGTTGACTATAGGCTCAATGATGTTTGTATGGAGAATGAGAAATGATGGCATCGATTGATTCTGGATCAATGAACAGTGCACAATGGCGAAAAAATGGGGTTAAATGGATGAACGAGGTGTTTATTATGGAGCAAAGGGTGAGTCAGACAGGTAACGGTAATGGACGACTGCATTGATTGGCCAAAGGGTATATTGGATGTGATATGGAGGGAATTGAATGGCCAATGGTTATATGGAGGTAACGTAGAGGGTAATGAGCGACCAATGGGTGGATGGGATGTGACAGGAGACAGGTGGGTGGAGGGTGATGTGTCGACAAAGTAGTGGAGCATGACATATAGACGGAGGTAGTGGAATATGACGTTGGAGTGTGGAGGTGGTATGAGCAAGTGGTTTGGCAGTTTACTCAAAGGGGTGGGGAGGCAGTAAGGAGTGAGGGGGGTCTGAGTTAATAGAAAAATGACACGTTATGAGGGGCCCGCTCGGGAAATACCACCAACTCGGACCCCCCCCCCACCGTTAAAAGAAGAAAGGTCGAGGGGGTCCGATATTCTCTGTCGACCGTAGATATGAGCGCGTATGGATTGGTCCTTGATATCAGCATGCCTTTTAGCACAAAGTGAAAAAAATTACATATCATGAAAAAACTTAGGATAAAAACCTTTTGTGGGTTTTTCGTTGCTTACCCTTTCTTAATTTTTTCACCACGGGGTTAGAAATACATCATTTTGATTCAAATCAAAGGCATATAATCAACCTTTCACAAATTTTATTGAAATAAGACCTTCTAACCTATATCCTAATCTAATCATCTAGCACCTTAACCCAGATTGAGTTGTTGGGCTAAAAACTACTCTAACCTAGGACATTTGACCAAGCTTAAACTATTTGATCAAACTTATTCACTAACCTATCTAACTTGGCTAAGATTAAACTGTTTAGCCAAGTTTATTCACTATCCTATCTGCATAAATTTAAAGAGCTTGATCATGATTAGACAGTATGAATCAAGCCAAATTATTCCTTGGGGTTTTTCTTTTCTGTTTTTATACCCTCTTTTGATTTTTTGTATTTTCTTTCTTTCATTTCTTTTCTTTTTCTTTTTTTCTTTTCTTTCTTTCTTTTTCTTTTTCTTTTTCTTTCTTTCTTTTGTAAATCATCTGAAGAATGAAATTTTATTTACAATACAATAAAACTAGGAGAAGAGATTATAATCACCAAGTGATCCTGTGAAACATAAGGTTATAACAGTGGCTCCACTTGGGGATGGTGCTCTCCTTGTGAGGTGCCAAGAATCCAGCTACATGTTACTTTGAATCTCCTTCCTTAGTGTTTTTTCTGCATCCTGATTTGTTTTATTCTGATTATAAATTTGGTGATCCAGATCAGTGGCTTAGGGCCTTCTCTTTGGGCTTCAACCATCTGATAAAAATCACCTCCTACATGACATAAAAATCAAAGTGAAAATGGTTTGTACAATGAAATGAATGACTAAGATATTCATTGGGGTGGAACATAATGTTTGAACATCCTTCCATTTACAGGTCCTCCTGACAGGTCTGCTCCATCATTATCCTCGAGTAAGAATGCATTATTTCCTCTATATGCCTGAATGATGTAAGGGCCTTTCCACAAACTGTCAAAATTTCCATGCTTGCCCTTGTATTTATTTATGGAATCCCACTTGAGTACCAAATCACCTAATTCAAAATCATCCTCCTTAGTTCTTCTGTCATAAATCTTCTTGATGCTCTCTTGAATTACCTGTGCCTGGTTATACACCTCCTCTCTGGACTGTTGGAGTTGGATCATCTGATTGATTCTCCTTTGAATATCATTAGGCTATGCATGTACTTCTTGTAACAACTTCATAACAAGAACGCCCAAAGAGGTTGGGAAAACATCATCAATTCCATATACCAATTGATATGGGGACATACTAATTGATATTTTTGTGGTCAGTTTGTCAGCCTAGAGTGCATGAACCAAATTTTTATGCTAGGATTTCTTATTTTCCTGCAACATATTCTTTATGGTATTCATCAAAATTTTATTTGAGGACTCATCTAACCCATTTCCCTGAGGGTAATAGGTTGTGGAGTGTCCCAAAGTAATCTGGTACTCGCTGCAAAATTCTATTAGCTTTTTGATCTGAAAGTTGTTGCATTATTAGTTATGATATTCCCAGGGCATCCAAAATGAGAGAGAATGTTATTTTCCAAGAATTTAATAATGACAGAGTCAGTGGCTTTCCTGCAAGGTACAACTTCAATCCACTTTGTGAAGTAGTATGTAGCTATGTGGATCCACTTATGTTGGCCTAAAGAGGGTGTGTGAATCTCGCCAATAAAGTCCAAACCCCATTGTTGGAATGGAGCTTCAAATGAAATAAGTTTCAGAGGTAAAGGAAAAATTTTCCTTTTTCCTTCAAAGACTTGGCACTTGTGACAGGAGGTTACATTTTTATGAACATCTGAAAACAAGGTGGGCTAGTAAAACCAACTCTAAGGATCTTGTTAGCATTAGTCTTCCAACTCATATGCCCACCACAATCTCCTTCATGGAAATCCTGCAATGCCTTGTTAGCTTCATCTTTTAATAAACAATTAAGTAAAATGCCTCCAACATCTGTCCAATAGAGATTTCCATCCAGAATGTAATATTTCAATGCTTTTAGTTTTAATAATCTATCTTTAGTCTTAGTTAGACCAGGAGGAGCTTGTAAATTATGCAATACAAAGAAGAGGTTTGCGTACCATGGAGAATTTGAGAATACCTATTTGACATGTGGAGTTGCCTGCTCTCCCTGCTCATCAACTGTAGCTAATTTTTTTTTATCTAAAGCATGAAAATTGGATCCAACCATAAATTTGGCCAAAACCTGACCCTTGATCAGTTTAGTTGGTTTGATTTCTATATCATATTCCATAATCACAACAATCCACTTCTGTCTCCTACCATCGGGGTTATCCTGAGTCAGAATATCTTTCATCATTGCATTTGGAACATAAGCAATAGTATGAGAATGGAGAATGTAAACTCTAAAATATTTAATTGCTTTTACCAGGGAAAAAGCTTGTTTCTCCATTATATTGTAGTTCAGTGCAACATATCTCAATGAATTGTTGAAAAGGGCTATGGGTTGTTCATGCCCTTCATTGTTTTTCTGCAATAAAACAATTGCAATGGTGTGTTCAGATGCAAAAGAGAACAAATAGAAATCCTTAGTGTAATCTGGATTGATCAATACAGGGGCTTGTGTAAGTGCATGCTTTACATGCTCAAAGGATTGTTTAGCTTCTATGTTCCACTTTATTTTGGTATATTTTTTAAGCATATTTGTGATTTCCTTAGGAGTTTTGCCAAATTTGGTATGAATCTTCTTAGGAAATATATTTTTCCTATAAAGGATTGCAATTACTTAATGTTCCTAGGATGGTCCAACTTTTGGATGGCCACAATTATGTTGGGGTATATATTGATTCCATCTTTAGAGATTATATGCCCTAACAATTTTCCTTCTAAAACAAAAAGAGTTTTCTTGGGATTTAATGAAATCCCAAACTTTTTGCACTTTTCAAACACTTGCCCAAGGTGTTGTAAATGCTCCTCATCTGATTTTGAGTAGAAAACAAGATCATCCAAATATATGAATATAAACCTACTGATCTCGTCCACAAAGACAATGTCCATTTCCCTTTGGAATGTGGCACCAACATTCATCAAACCAAAGGAAATTTTCACATGCATGAAAGTTCCCCGGGGTGTAGTGAAAGTTGTTTCATCCTGGTCATCTGGGTGGACAAGGACTTGGTTATAGCCAGAAAAACCATCTAGAAAAGAGATCCTACTGGCTCCAACTAATTTTTGTAAGATGTGATCCATTTTAGGCAGAGGATAGTTGTCTTTGAGGGAAACCTTGTTGAGGTTTCTGAAATCAATGTAAAGCCTGATTTCTCCAGTGTTCTTTTTGGTGGGAACTGGATTGGAAACCCATTTTGAAAATCTTAAGGGGACTATTATTTTGGCATCATACATATTTTTAATTACTTTTTCTATTAAGGGAAATAACTTTGGATTGATTCTCCTAAGTTTCTTCCTGAAAGGCTTATGCTATTATTTTATTGGGATTTTGTGTTGTATGACACTGGTTTCATAAGACTTTAAATCCTGATAGCTCTAAGCAAAGACATCTACGAATTCCTTAAACAATTCAAAATATTTGTGTTTTTGCTCGGGGGGTAAAGATTTAGATAATTTTATCATTTTGGGTTTTTCCTCTGTTCCTATATTACAATCCTCAACCTCCTTTCCACTAGGTTCAAATTTGGATTTTTTCCTACATCGTTAAAATCAAACAGCTCTTCTAAAGGAACCAAACCTCTAGGTAAAACATTATTCTTCAATTGCAAAATATCTAAGTCTTCATCTTTTTCATTTATTTCATCTGAATCTACTTCATTTACACTATCCTTTTATAATTCTAACTTATTTACACTATCATCATCGCTATCTACATCTATATTTGTACACTCAAAATTATTTTTAGACTGCAGGAAATCCTCAATTTGTTCATTGTTGCCAAATACTTGCCAGTACCTGATATTATCTGGAACAATCAACCTGCACTTCACCTCTACTATGTATTAGTGATTTGGATGGAAATTTATTTTGCATGTGGCTGCTGAAGTAGCCAATCCATTTGCAAGTATGTTCTGGCCTCTGGGAATGACCTGCAAGTCAATTTCAGTGAAACATTCTAGAAAATATAAAACAACATTTCTATAAGCTCTGAGCCTAGGGTGTTTATAAGCATACTCACCTTTAATCTGTTTGAAGATTAGTTCAGAGTCACCCCTTACCATAATCCTTTTGGCACCAAGTTTCTTCAACAACTTCAGGCCGAGCATCAATGCTTCATACTCAGCTATGTTATTGGTGCACTGGAAATTCAAGTTATAAGAGTGAGTTTTTGAATACCTTGTGTTATGATTATGCACCCACACTCCAGCTCCGGCTCCTTCTTTACTAACAACTCCATCGAAATCCATACTCCAGAAGCTTTCTGTTGGTTCATCAGTTTCTTCTGTCATGATTTTACTTTCCTTAGTGATTGTTTTACTCTCTTCCATGCCAAATGCATTATCTTCCAACTATGCATTCTGACTGTCCAATTCACCATCATTATATAAAATGAAGGATTCCAGTTCATAATGAATAGAGTACATGGGATAGTTATGTGGCTTCTCTTGACTGTTGACCATGTACTTCATCAAAATCTCTATGTACAATCTTCTATGTTGTCCAAATACAGGGATGGTGGCGTAAGACATATCTAACTCCAAAGTGCCCTTTAACTTAGCACCCCATGATCTATAAAATAACATACCATATTTCAGAGGAATGTCTGCAACCACGATATCCATGACCATACTCTTAGCTGGGATCTCTTCCAGGGAAATACACAGATCTTTAATCATACCTATGCATTTAACCTTGTTGGAGTCAAAGGAGTATAAGTCCTTATAAGCCTTGGTGATATCAAGCCCTAGCTTCTCCATCACATCCTTGGGCATAAGATTGTGAGAAGTACCAGAATCCAACATAGCGTTATGTAATGTCTTGTCATGAATATTCAGAATGATATATAAAGGAGGAACATAACCATTGTCATTTTGTCCCTCAACCTCACGACCGAACAACAACTCAGGTTGATCATCAACAACATTCACAGTGTCTGTGCGTACTCCCGATCCAATGTTTAATGCTTTTGTGCCTACTCCTAGTTCAATGCTTAATGCTTTGATGACCTGTGATCTGTAAGCATCTTTGTCCATCAGTTCTGTCAGAGGAATAGGAATTTTAAGTTTGGCCAATTTGCCTTCCAAGATGAAAGTGGTTGAAGTTCTTCTTTGGCTCTGCAATTCTGATTTGTCAGTCACAACTTTTTGTGTAGTAGTGTTGGGTTGACTTGTGGATGCAACCTTGGTTTGAACTTTTCTTGGTGAAACTTCAGGATTTCTTTTTGCAGGAGTTTCTGAATTATTATTTTCAGACTCTTTCTTAGGATTGGTATCTGAGGTTTTCTTGGCTTCAACAACTTTCTTAGTTTCAATAGCCTTCTTTGTTGGATTTTCATTAGTCTTCTTGCTTCTCAAGTTGTACTATCTCTGGACCTCCATTATAGCATTTTCAAAGGCCTGTTGTTTTGATTCTTCCTCTTCTTCATTTACCTCTATCTGTGAAAGGAGAAATAGTTATTGTCCTTCCTGAGTGAGGAAAATGTAATCGGGTTATCATTAACCCCCATAAGGTTTATGTGAATATCATCCAACTCCTCAATTACCTCTTCCCCTTCATCAACGTAATTTTCCTGAAGAGTTGGTCTAATATATTGATCAGGCCCTATTTGTTCCCTTTGGTCTCTGGGCTCTCTATGTCTGGTTTGGGGATGGTTTCTTCTGAAATTTGGATTCTGAATCTGGGGAGCAGGCTGATTTTCTCTAGGAGGATTTTTGTCATTGATTTGCAATCTCTGCATCATCCTCTCCATGGTCCTCATCAAGGAATCCATCTTGGTATTTGTGGTAGAAGTGGAAGGCTCTTCTTTGATTGTAATTCTTCTTTCTGATCTTTTCATAGCTCTTCTGGTCAATAGATTTGCTTCAACACTTACTGCACTTTTATGCATATCTTCTAAAGTGGCAGGATTTCTTTCCCTCATTTAGTATGACATATCATCATCAAATCCATCAGGGAACTTGATTAAGGACAAACCTTGAGGATGCTTGATATCAGCAGGATTTTTGTTATAGATATTATTGAAATGAATGCAATAGTCCTATATTGTTTCCCTTTGATTCCTTTTGATATTTTCATAATTTGATAAAATATGGAGAGGTTTTTTCTTTACCTCCCATCTGTCGAGAAAAATTCTGTGGAAAGCAGCAATGTCAGTAATGCTTGCAGCCCATAACACTTTGAACCATCTTTTGACCTCTCAAGTTAAAATCTGTGCAAAAAGTCTCATCTGGAAATCTGCCTCATCGACTTCCTGCAAATCAAAGTAATCATTCATTTTATCAACATGTTGTTGTGCATTAAGAGGTCCCGTACCATTAAACTGAGGAGGTCTGGTTTGATAGTCCTAGGGAATGGCATGTAGGGGAGCAGCTAACACCAAGGGAGCATATCTTGCTGCCATAATTGGCGGGGGAGGCTGAATAACAACTTGTGTGATTGGAGGAGAAGTGACAGAAGATGTAGAATATGTAGGGCTGGGAGGTGTAGAGTGAACTACTTGAGGCTTGACAGAAGCTGCAACAATAGTCAGGGAAGAAATTTCAATTGACTATTAAAAGTGGGATTTATACAAAGCTTGATCGAGATTTGATACTAGATCTTCTAACTTTGTAAACTCTTAAAGAAATCATTGATCAAATTTTGTTCTAGGAGAAAGTCTTCCAGGGGTTCTGGGTTGGAGGATGGTTTGATCTAAGACTGTTTCACTCACAAAGCTGTCAGATTTGGTTCTGAAAAGGCTCTGCTCAAAAGGTAGGTCAAACTCAAGGTCCTAGATTGTGACAAGCTTCTCTAGAAGAGAAGCGGCCCTATGAAGAGGATTGTTACTCCCATAACCTTCTACAATGTTTCTTTTTCTGAGTAACTTTTATGGATTGTTTATTGTTGTTTGAGGTTCTAGATCAGGGTGAGATCTAGTGTGGATTATTTTAGGAGACAGAACTTTAAATTTTAAGAAATCTAAACTAATATATACAAACTTCAACAACCTCTGAACATTTATATCTTTGTAAGTTAGATTTTATGATTTGTTCAGAAATAAATTTTTCTTTATCTAGGGAAAGAAATCGTAGGATGGAAAGTTTGTTCAGTTCCCCAGTATGGTCTCCACTATGTTAGCACTCTGTAAATTCGTAGAGGTTGTCAGGGGCAGAAGAAATTTGACAGAGATAACTTACAAAACCACTTCGAAACTGGGATCTAGTCATGCCAGTTTCAGAGAGGGATCTCTCTGTATGATTTAGATATGTTTGGGTTTTGAATATTAGGCTAGCTAAAATAATATGAGTGTGTTGTTTTGTTTTATAAATCTTTGCTAAAGTATTGCATTTAAACATCCATTGGGCTATGGGGTCTGTGTTAAAGATTAAGATCTGATACAACTTTCATAAGATTTCTTCATAGGGTGAGATAGTGAGAATGTTGGATATTTTAAAGTTAAATGTGGTGGAAAGAGAGAACAGGTGAGACATTCAATCAAGCAAAGGAGTAGTTAAGAATTTATTTGATTATTATCAGAAGAATAACACACAAATCTCTAAAGACCAGAACATAGTGTCTGAAACAAATTATGTTCATTAACTTCCTTTAAATGATTAGAGATAGAAAACAAAATGAATTACAGAGTAAGATAAACATTAACAAAGTAAGATAACATCACCAACATCCAAACGCAAGAATCCAGTGAATCTATATTTTTATTACTGGTGAATCTCTTCAAAAAGATTATAGTGATAGCTTCCTGGGTGCAAGAATAAACCCTCAATACTTCAAAGTTATAAGTATTTATACAACAATTACATTTGATCATGTCATTAATGACTAGGATATGGTGGAGGAAAAATATGACTAACTAGATTACATATTACAAAATAATATGGCTCTTGGTGATTTGTCCAAATCATGAATGTCGATTTCTGGGAAAGTAGTTGGTGAGTCATTCACTCAACTTTGACTGTCTTCCTCATGTTGAATTCGATGTCCACCTCACCTCTACTCGATCAAAGCACATAGGTCTTCCCATCTCTTTTGACTAGGGATGGAAACCTTGAGTAATGTTCTGTATGTTTCATCCATCTCTTTGTACTTGGCAAAGGTGGGCTTGGTGATGAAGATATACTTTATCTCATGTTGTATGCTCAAGTCCAACTGCAAAGTTTCTAAGAATTCTTTGCCAGTAATGATCCCCTGTCTCCCAACAAACTTAGAACCATCTTTTGCCACTACTAGAATCTTCTACTTGTTGTCTGAGAGAGTAATCATGTTTTCATTGATCACTAATAAACCCAGAAGCCCTTTCTTGTGCAGTGAGTCGACCTTGTTGAAGAATATTTTCACTCCAATATCCATGTTCTGAGCTTTATCTTCTAATTGCAACATCAATCCTTTCTTGTTCAAAACCTTCTTGACCTCAAGGATTGTCTTTGTTCTGTCCTCAATTTCCAAAGCCTCCAATTCTTCTTTGGTCTTAGAATTTAAGAACCTAATGATCTCAGTGGCCTCTGTGGGTTTTCCTCCCAATTATTCTCTTATTTTGTCAATGGATTGTCTGGCTCTTTGCACCAGTTCATGCTTCTCAAACATAATCTATATTAGTGGTCAAATCTCTGCCATGGAATTGTAGATGTCTATCTAGATGTTTTCTTTGGATTCTAAAAGTGTCTTGGCCATGACCGTCTCCTTTTGTATCTTTTGCAGTTATTGCTTGATCCTCTGTGATTTGTGCATATTTGTATTGTAGCTAACCTAAAATGTGGCTTTTAGCTTCTAAAGGTTATTGAACTCATCTAGCAGTCTTTTGATTTCTGGTCCTTGCAAGGTCATGTCCTCCATTGACTTTGCCAATTTTTTTGATCCATCTAAAGCTGTCGTTGGAATAGCCCATTGGAGTTCTATTGTTATGCATGTTGTTGTTGTATTGGCCCCTGTGAGAGGAAATGCATCCAGTGGGATGACAATCATTGGAAAATTTTGTTCCTTTTCCTTGACTAGATTCTCTAGCTCGACCTCCATCTCCTTAATCTGCGCATTATTCTCCATGATTAATTTTAGCATCTCCTCCTTGTGGCCTTCAGTGTCATCCATTTCCTTCACCTATGGGTCTTATGTGGTAGGGATTTTCAGTTTTTTCCTTAAGGATGCTATATCAACATTCTTCTTCTTGAGGATTTCTTCTGCTGCTTTGACACTGGATGGATCATATCCAATTTTCAATACCAGTTCTTCTAAGGACTTGATCTTGTTATCCTTAGTTAGGGAGGATATATTTTCCAGCTTGAGCTGAGACTAGACATTGTTTAAGGAGACCTATAACTTTGCAACAGTCATGGAGGTATTGGCCAGGGTGGAGAAAATCAGTTCTCCAGTCTGTTTGTGTATATCCATTTGATCGGTTGGATGCAACTCTTTGAAATCAAACTCAAATGTTGACCTTTTATAATCATAAATCACCTTGGGATGAGGCACGTGTGCCTGCAAGAATGCCATGTGCATCCTCCCTTTATCTGTGTCAAAAGCAGAGAGTAACTTATGTTGTGTTTTTGATGTCTTCTTCTAGAATTGTGCAAAGGTGTTGTTAGTCAACAACTCATTCTTCTTCTTGATCAAGTTATATTTCTAAAAAATATTAAGCCCTGTAGGCTCTTGTGTGGACTTAGTTGACAATGTGGTATCAGTCTGTTTCTTTGATGAGGAAGTGGACATAATTTGTTGGTTGTCTGAGAAAAGTGGTGAATGTTGTCCCTCCATTACTATGGTGGACTGAGTTTCTTCTCCTCCAGACCTGTCAGGAGTATGACTGGTCTTGGGCCTCTTTCTGTAAACCTGGAAATATTCTACTGAGACTTTTGTAAATGAAGGAGAGACCTCCTTTCTGGGTCTTTTATCTACTAGTACCTGTGGAGTGCTTGTTTGTGAAATGCTGGAAGGAAGAGGTTGTTGTTCAGTGTCTTTCGGTGTGTTTTCCTCCCACTCTGTCTGGTTCATGAATTTCTCTATTTCAGGTTTAGGCACATGAGCATAGGGGGGAATCTTTTTCTTTAATCTTGTTTCCGCAATGATACCATAGGGATCATAGTGCCATGGGAAACTTTGCCTGAACTTCATCTCTTGTAACAACTTGTTGGCTTCTTCTCCTGCAGCTCTATTGTTGCAAATGAAAGAATCTATCTGAACTTTGATCCTGAGTTGTTGTTTCTTCTTGAAAGCTACAAAATGAATATCATCGAAATTTATCATCTGTCTAATATATTCCAGAGATAATATTCCGACAAGAAAATACTTGGGCAGCTTGTAAGGGGGTAATTCACATCTATAGATCATGATTTATGTATGGTCTTGGTAAAGGTATCAGTCCCATGTTTTAGCTAGGTTTGATAGATGTAGAATCCTCTTAATTTCCTCATATATCCTTGTCTTTGTTATTCCACTGAGCATGCATACCAATGGATGATATAATTGGTTGATGAATTGCTTGAAGTTGAACTCAGGTGAGTTCTTCCTCACTATGGATGTCTAGGAGGTTACAGGTTGAGGGTTACCATGTTGGTCCAATTTCTATTGGGAGAAAGAGAACTTGTTTTCCTAGAAAAAGAGGAACATGTACGCCAATATTGAAGAATACATGAACATACCTTATGTAGAAAACTTGAACAGTTGTTCATGGATGTTTTCAGATAAAAATTGATTGTAGTTGAACTGTGTAGTATCCTTTTATTCAGTGGAGAATATGGATAGAAAACCTAGAATGGGTTCATCTACCCACTCGTCTGAATAGTATCCTAATAGACAGCACAGGGAAGAAATGATATGGTTACCTTTCATTGAGAAGATGGAGGAATGGTAGGGGGTTTTTTTTTTGGTTAATTGAGCATTTTCATGGAGGAAGAGCTCAAATATTTGAGCTATATGTGGGAAATACGGCTTCTGGTACATCTTGGTCAAATTTTCAATGAAAAAAGGGGAAAGGGAGTCGGCTTTGGGTATCTGCAGTATCTGGTTTATCATCTCAAGGGTGATGGTGAAGAGAGTTTCACCAGATGACGAGACGATGGCCCTTTGGCTAGGGAGATAGTGTGCTTGGAATTTTAGAGCTAACACAGGGAAATGGTAAGTCTGGGGAACAAGGTATAGTGGGAGATTGGATTCCCAGAGCCTGATCTCGTCACTCTGGTCCAGAAAAACATCTTTGAGCTAGAAGTGTAATTCGAAGAAGTCGAATTCACACTTCGGATCTGCAATAAAATAATATTTGTTGGCTAGGGGGATATGATCCAGATCGATGGGGGGAGAGAGAAAACAATTTTCGACAATCTCAGAAGTCTTGGATTTGGGCGCCATCGTCAAATGGATACCTGCAAATGGAAAAGGTGTAATCTGTGTTTACCAGGATTTAATAGAAGTTTGTTGATTGTAGGCTCGACGACGTTTGTCTGGAGAACGGGAAATGATGGTGTTGATTGAGTCTGGATCGATGAACAGTGCACAATGGCGAAAAAATGGGGTTAAATGGCTGAATGAGGTGTCTGTTATGGAGTGGAGGGTGAGTCGGATGGGTAACGGTAATGGCCGACTGCATTGATTGGCCAACGGGTATATCAGATGTGATGTGGAGGGTATTGAATGGCCAATGGGTAGATGGAGGTAACGTGGAGGGTAATGAGCAACCAATTAGTGGATGGGATGTGACGAGAGACAGGTGTGTGTAGGGTGATGTGTTGACAAAGTAGTGGAGCATGACATATAGACGGAGGTAGTGGAGTGTGATATCGGAGTGCAGAGGCAGTATCAGAAAGTGGTTTGGTGGTTTACTCAGAGGGGGGGGGAGGGCGGTAAGCGGTAAGGAGTGAGGGGGGTCTGAGTTAACAGAAAAATGACACGTTATGAGGGGCCCTCTCAGGAAATACCACCAACTCAAACCCCCCCCACTGTTAAAAGTAGAAAGGTCGGGGGGTTTGATATTCTCTGTCGACCGTAGATCTGAGCACGTCTTGATCGGCCATTGATATCAACGCGCCTTTTAGAAAGAAGCGCCAAAACTTACATATCACCACGAAACTTAGGATAAAAACCTTATATGGGTTTTTTGCTGCTTACTCCTTCATTTTGTCACCATGGGGTCATAAATACATCACTTTGATTCAAATCAAAGACATATAATCAACCTTTCACCAATTTTATTGAAATAATACCTTCTAACCTATATCTTAATCTAATCACCTAGCACCTTAACCTAGATTGAGTTGTTGGGCTAAAAATTACTCTAACCTAGGACATTTGACCAACCTTAAACTGTTTGATCAAACTTATTCACTAACCTATCTAACTTGGCTAAGATTAAATTGTTTAGCCAAGTTTATTCACTATCCTATCTGCATAAATTGAAAGAGCTTGATCATGATTAGACAGTATGAATCAAGCCAAATTATTCCTTGGGGTTTTTCTTTTCTGTTTCTCCTTTGATTTTTTATATTTTTGTTCTTTCGTTTCTTTTTCTTTTTTTCTTTTCTTTCTTTTTCTTTTTCTTTCTTTCTTTTGTAAATCATTTGCGAAATGAAATTTTATTTACAATACAATACAACTAGGAGAATATATTATAATCACCAGGTGATCCTATGAAACATAGGGTTATAACAGGTGGCTCTTCATCTTAAACTATATGGATATGGTGCATTTTGTTTGTATTCTTGTATTCTTTTCTTCTAGCTAGACAATTATTAGAAATATGTCCCATATTGTCACAATGGTAACATTGGTAGGATGAAAAATCCTTTTCTCTTCTTTGACCTTTCTGAAACTTTTGGAGTCTCCTTGGAGGGTGAGATTATTTATGGATGAATTTATTTGGGGAGTGAGACTCCTTATGTGGGTGGGTCTCTTTCTTGAAGTGGGGCCTTCTCTTTCCTCATTTAGTATGAGTAGCTAGAGCTTTATCGTCATCCCTTAATAGTATTTCTTCTCAGTTAGCTACTCTTTGATTCTTCTTGAACACATTCTTCCCAAAGACTATCAAATTGAAGTTTCTCCTTTCTGGCACAAATGGTTTGGATGAATGTATCTCAAGGTCTTGTAAGACCATTAAGAGTTGTCATTATGAGTTCATATTCATCTAGGGTATCTCCAATTGCTTCTAGTTGTTCCTTGAATTGAGAGATTCTAGAGAAATATTCATAAATCATTTCTCCTTTCTGCATATTTGTATTCTTGAATTGAGTTTTGAAGTTCATCTTCCAGTTAATGTTTCTTCCTTCATACAATCTGGTTAGGGCATCAAACATTTCTTTTGGGGTATCTTTAGATTCCACTTGAGGGATCAAGTGATCTTTGATAGATTATGCAATGATTCTTTTGGCCCTAACCATGTCCTTCTAGTACTTTGCTTTAGTTGTATCATCTGCAGGTTCTGGTACATTTTATTTGATAAATTTTGCTAGGCCATTCTCTTCAAGAATGAGTACAATCCTATACTTCTAGGCACAAAATTTATCCACACCTTCTAACTTGTCAACAAGCTTGGTGCTTGGAGACATCTTGACCTGGAGCTGGGAAAATGACCCAAAAATGAAATTGCTCAGAATTTAGATATGAACTTACCAGGAAGTGCGCTTAGCGGAGGCGAGTAGCCTGGTGTAGTTAGTTTTCTGAAACTCCAACTTTTACCCCTTGAAACTGAGCTTGCACAATTCTGGACTTGTATTTCTGGTACTGGTTCTGGTTTCCTGGTTTTCTGGTACAAGTGAAAACTAGGGTTTCACTTTTCGGGAGTTCTGTCCACTAGAAAAGTTCGCTCAAGCTACCAATGAGCTTGATAGGATAGGGCACACTTCCTTGATGAGTTTTAGGCTGAAATTCCTCTTCAATAAAAAAACCCTAATTTTCTTGTACGACAACAATGACGTTTTTGCTTATCCAATGAAATGTGCTCTCTTCAGCTTAGCTCTGATACCATGTTAATTTTAGAGCAGCTATTAAGTTTCTTTTCAATTTACTAGATAACAATAACATAGGTAGGATCATTGAGAGAAACAAAATCACAAGATACACAACATTTATCCTAGGAAACCCTCATGGGGGAGAAACCCCAGCAAAAAAATTCCTTAATATAGATAGCAAATACAATGCTAAGACAATAACCAAAACACTAGAGAATATCCAACATTGAGCAATGCACCTCTCTCTTCCTTCTTTTCCCAACTGCAACTATCTCCAAACGTGTGCACTTGTTGAGTGGAATGAGTGAGTGTGTGAATGAGGTGCTAGCCTCTCTTATTTATATTAGCTGGCAGGCATTGGAGAGGTGTCTCTTCATTGGGCAGAGCCGACTTCTTCACTTAGTGGTCAAAACCACTTTAATTAGGCCTGGGGCTGACTTCTTAATTTGCATGATATAATTAGGGTTTGACTAATCTGCAAAAGGGGATTTGGTCATTTACAAAGATCGACATGATCAATCCACAAAAGGGGATTGATATAATCAATAATGACTCAATAATAAATAGAATACTCTTTGCAGTTACAATATTTCAACACATTTCCACTAAAGTTAGGTATTTCCATTGATTCTGATCCAGATTTAGGAGTGGAACAAATTGATTAACAAATTGAATACAATAAACACAGAGATATGAAGAATAAAAAAGATATCCAGAGAACAATATCTTCTATTGAATAATGAAATAGGCTGAAACTGTAAAATTACAGAACTGGAACACTTGTTCAAATGGTGGTAGTTATCTCTGAGAAGAGATGTGGCTGCTACGCACATCCTTCTGAGCAAAATGAATTACAATGAGTCTTTAAAGACATTTTTTATATTACTCATGAATTTCAAAACCCTAGAAATTTAATAAACTAACCTTAGGAGGTGAAACGTCAAAAGTCATGTGGGCCCCTCTAGGTAAGTTGGTACCTCAACTTCACAGGGTCGTAACTTTTGCATACGACCTCTGTTTTAGGCGCGTGATATCCTGTTGGAAAGGTCTTTCAGAGAGCTACACATTATGATGTCAAACTCTAACTTTGTCTACTATTTGATTGTGGTGAGCCAAAAAAACATTGTTTAGGCCTCCAAAATATCCCTGGAAGTACAAAAAGATGTGCTAACATGAAAAAATACAAAATAATCCAGTTGGATTAGGTGAGAGGCCACCAATATCCACCTAGAAGATGTGTAGGGCTTCAGAAAGCGCCGGAAGTGTAGAACCCACAATTAAAAAGAAGTAAAAAAGAACATGCTAAACTAAAAATGGACAAGAGGAGCCAATCAGAATAGGTGGGTGGCAACCAATAGCCAACTGGATCAATCCCCCCCCCCTTAGGAAGAAATGATCTCCATTGCATTGAGTGACCCCATCAGGTGAGGGAAATTCTTCTGGATTTGGCCCTGGGTGAGCCACTTGCCTTGGTGTAGGAGTTTCCCTGCCTTGACAACCCGATAAAGTTGGATCCTTTGTTGGCGAGTTCCCTTTACCTGTGTGTCCACTATCTAATCAGTGGATGCTTGTTCCATGCAGTCAAGGTTGAGATTTGTGGGTGTCAATTGTTTTGCGATCTCTGAGGTGTCCAATAATGGTGGAAAATATGGTCAAAGGAGGTCCACATTGAACAGTGAGTGCAGGCCAAGGAAGGGTGGAGTGTTTAGCTCAAAAGAATTGCTACCCACAGCCTTGGTGATAGTGTAAGGCCCATAGCAAAGAGATTAGAGCTTTTGATGGGGCCCGGTGAGACGCTCCTTCTACAAATGTAACCAGACTTTGTCACCAACCTGAAACTGGTGTGGTACCTTGTGTTGATCATGGCACTGATTTTACTTAGCATTGGATTTCTGCAAAATCTCCTGGACCTATTGGCAGACATGTTGAATCTGCTCAATGAATCTGGTGGCTTTGTTGATCGCAGACTAATCATGGGAAGAGTTTGTCTGTGTGGTGGCAAGAGGAAGTGAAAAATCAATGGGTCCCAAGGGTTGGAATCCCACAACCACCTGAAATGGGCTATGGTCGGTGGAGCTATGGAGAGCCCTGTTGTAAATGTGTTGAACATAGGGGAGACTCTTATCCCATGTACATGGATTCTTAGAATTGTACATGCGCAGGATGTGCACAATCATCTGATTGATGACCTTTGTTTGGTCGTTTGTTTGGGGGTGGAAAGCACTGGATTTTGTGAGCTTGGTGTCCAATAGTGACCAAAGACTTGACCAAAATGTGTTGAGGAACCTATTGTCCCGGTCGGAGATGATGGTCTGTGGTATCCTATAGTGGACCCACACTCGTTCGAAGAAGATCTTGGCAGTATCTGTCGATGTGATATTCTTCTTGTAGGCTGTGAGGATGGCCATCTTCGAAAACCGATCAACGACCAAAAATACGCAGTCGTTTCCTTGCTTGGTGGATGAAAGGCTCGACATGTAATCCATTGAGATGGATTCCTAAGGCTTCTCAGGAGTAGGAAGGGGGGTGTATAAGCCTTGCTTCTTGATGGTTGGCTTGGAAATGGCACAAGCAGTGAAAGATCTAATACACTTGCTGACGTCTTGTCGAGGTTTTTGCCAATAAAAATGTTTATGAAGAATGGCCATAGTTTTCTCCATGCTAAAATGTCCTGCCATCCGACTATAGTGGGCTTTCTAAATCAGCTTTGCACGCTCGCTTGTAGGAACACAGAGATGGCCCAGGTGGCATAAGAGTTTTTCCTAAATGTGAAAATTGGTCACAATCGGGCCTGTACCCAATAGTTGATAGGTGGTGGAAAATTTTGGATCTTGCTGATAAAGTTGGGGCCACTCAGAAGCTTCATGTCCACAGGAATGGAGCACAGTGGTGAGTTCATCCACAGGAGGTCGATTGAGGCAATCAACAACATGATTTGAGATACATGTCTTATACTTGATGTTGATATGGAACTGTTGCAGGTAGGTCAACCACTTCTGATGGTGGTCATTTTGCAATTTCCCCTCTGTTTGTATGAACTGCATAGGATTGTGATCAATGTTTATGATCATCTCTTTTCCAAGAATGTAATGTTTCCATTGATGACATTATTGTACTATGTAATACATTTCCTTGTCATAGGTGGGGTATTTTCGGACAGTATCTGAGAGTGTCTCACTATGGTATGCCACCGAATGACTATGTTGAGTGAGAATTGTACCCACAACATAGTCAAATGCATTAGTCTCAATATCGAATGGTTGTTGCAGATCGAGCAAGGAGAGTACTGGAGTTGAGCACAAGTGATGCTTCATATCATTGAATGTTCATTGTTTTTCCTTCCCCCAATACGAACTTGGCCTTGCCACCGCCCTTGGTCACCTAGCTAAGGGCCCATGCAATATGGGATAATCCCAACATGAACCATCGATAGAAGTTGGCTAGTCCCAAGAAGCTCTAAATATTGGTCAGTGTGGTTGGGGCTTTCCAGTCATGGATGACTTGGATCTTAGTTGGATCAACATGTACCCCATGCTCATCAACAATGTAGCCCAAGTATTGGACCTTGTTCATGACAAAAGATAATTTTTCCAAGTTGGCATATAGCTTGTGTTGTCGTAGAGTGATCAAAACCTATTGAATATGCTACATGTGCTCCTCCCATGTTCTGTTGAAGATGAGGATGTCATCCAAATATACCACCAGACAAGAGTTGGTGAAGGGTCTCAATACATCATCCATCAACCTCATGAAAGTGGTTGGTGCATTTTTTAAGACAAAGGGCATGACTAGACATTTGAAGAGACCTTCTTTAGATTTGAAGGTTGTCTTCCATACATCAGTTGGTTCGATGGAAACCTAGTGGTAGCCAGACTTTAGGTCAATCTTGTTGAAGAACTTTGACCCCTTGAGTTGGTCAAGAAGGTCATCAATCCTGGGAATGGGGTATTGGTTCCTGACTGTGATTTTGTTTAAGGCTCTGTAATCAATGCAGAGTTTCCAAGTCTCGTCCTTCTTCTGCACCAGTACAATTGAGCTTATGCAAGGGGAGGAGTTGGGTTTGATGTGCCCCTTTTGAAGAAGCTCTTGGATCTGATGCTTGATTTCTTCATTTTCCATCAGTAAGTGACGATAGACTGGTCCATTAGGTAGAGGTGCGTTGGGGGTCAGATCAATTGGATGCTTGACTTGTCAGTGTTTTGGTAGCCCTATAGGTGAGGAGAAGATGCATTTGTATTCTTCCATGATCCCGTCCACTTGTTTATGTTGCAAAGAGAGGCTCTATGTAGAGGCCACAGATGTGGCGGTGACCTTCTTCTTAATATGACAACGGATCATTAAGAAGACAAACTTCTCGGTCTGTGAGATGGCCTTACTGTATTTCTTAGCAGAGATTAAAGAAATAGTAGTAGGTGGCGCTACCTCTGGTATCCTATACAATTGTCTACACAGAGTAATAATAACACTACGAGGTCTAAACTTATACACAGCATGACGCTTCCACAAATATGGTTGTCCTAAAAGAACATCACAAACTTCAAGGGGAGAAATATCAAACAGTACAAGGCTTGATGTCGTAGGGAAGACAACATTGTTGGCTGACACAAAGATCTCTTCCTTGGCGAAGCCAGCTGATGGTGTAGGGATGCGGGTGCAGTGTCGTTGGTAGGTCGAGTCACTTGACGACCTCTGTTGAAATTAGGTTCTTCTGACTACCACTGTCGACAATGAAATGAAGCAGAACCCCCTTTACCCACATCTGTGAGTGAAAGAGGTGTTCCCCTTCCTTTGGTTCTTTTGGTTCGCTTGGCCAGACTTTGGTGGTAGCAACAATGGCACTGGGTTCATCATCAATAATTCGCTTCCCTCCTTTAGGATTTGATTCAGAATCAAAATCGACCTTTGAATCAGAAGCCTTCAGTTCAGCCATGAGGGACTGCTTGGAGCGACATTCTTCAATGTTGTGCCAAGGTATTTTATGGTACTCACACCATTTTCTCGTGTCCTTCTTCGTATTCTCATTGCCCTTCTTGTGTTATGGCTTGTACGGGTTGTCTTGAGAGCGACCATA
Organism: Picea engelmannii; assembly: GCA_009831015.1. Classification (NCBI taxonomy): domain Eukaryota; kingdom Viridiplantae; phylum Streptophyta; class Pinopsida; order Pinales; family Pinaceae; genus Picea; species Picea engelmannii. Next base: position 829,172 of record ML776788.1, read on the forward strand.
TTGACTTGGTCCCTTGCTGTGTGGGTTGGGGATGTCTTTTCCCTGCTTCGGTTGTGAGGGGTTTGCAGATCCAAAGTCTCACCTTTTCTGCTTAAATTTATGCTCGATCTTGACAGTGTATCTATAAGTTGTGCCCAATGAGGCGATGTCTAGAAACTCCATTTTTGTTTGAATCTATCTATGAAAAAAGATGTGGTATTTGAGCACCAGATGATGCTCAGAGTCTTTGATACCCAATTTGGTGAGTAGGGTATGGAAAATATTGGTGAAATCTGGTATTGTCTGGTCCCTTTCTTGACGTAGGGTGGTCCATCTGGTGTATTAGTCCTTGTAGATTCCAACATGGTAGTATTGTTCTTCAATGGCATCCCGGAAGGAATCCCATGTAGGGGCCACCACAAACATTGTAGATTCCTCTACGTCCCTTTTCTCAGAGCAAGTATCCCACCAGTATTTAACATGGGGAACGACCTTGAGGAGTGCAATAGTGATCTTTTCCCTATCGAAAAAATTATGGACCGAAAAATACCCTTCGAGTAGATTCAACCATTTATCTACAACATCCACATCTATCAATCCTTCGAATAATGAAATATCAAAATTTACTTGTACCTTGAAGGGGGTTGCATGGCCTCTTGATGAAGATGCTTCTCATGTGGGCAGTCATCGAAGGATCTACGTGGAGTTTTCCATAATTTTGTTCCTTTTTTCGCACGAGGGCTTCCTCGAGCAACATTTTAATAGGATCTCCTGCTCCATCATCTTTATTTTTCTCCCCCATGGGTTTTTGTCAGGCTCGGCGCGACCGATCTTGCAATGGATCGATTGGTTTGAGTCCCAACTTCTTGTACCCAGATCTTGTCAAGGACATGCACGAAGAAAAATAAATGAAGAGAAGACTCCTCTGATACCACTTGTTGTTCCTGAGATTAAACTTAAGGCTCAAAGAGTAATGTTAGGCATCATGAATTTTTAAAGAGAATGTTTTAAATAGTGCTTTTCCTACCTTTAGTTATATGGGAAATGATCCTTAAATGAAATTGATAATAGGACAAGAATGAGGTTGTATTCCATTGTTTTAGTCACAATTTTAATATCAAATGGAGTGAATGAAACTTACATAACTGTTAAACAAAGAGAGGCATCAATTGCAGATGAATCTCACCTTGTTTGCAGTGGAAGAAAAGTAGAGAGTGCACCCTTGAACAAGATATAAAATGAAGTAATTCAAATAGCTTGCAGGTCTTGCTTTAATTATAGTAAATACAAAGGAAAAATTGCTTACTTAATGAATTGTCAATATAATGTGATTACAGTAGTTGTGATACTAGATTGCAATCAATCACTTATCAAGGAATTGGATAAGGATGTTCAGAGATATGGAAATACAAGAGAAACACACAACTCAAACTGAACGAAAATTAGAATCTTTGTCTGCACTTGTATTAATACTAAAAAAGGAGACTTTTCTCTATTACATCCGACAAGAAGCAACCCACGTTTGGCTTGAAGCCCCCCCCCCCTGTTCAGATCTAAAATCTATCTATTTATACAAAATTTGTCTCAACTAAAAAACCGTTGGACTTCATACAATATCCCCCAAAAATAGAATGTAATTTGAATGAAACGATAGCAGGCAGATATTGTTTGAGTTGGCGCTTTCATTTGGCTCTTCATTTTCTTACAGACACACTCATTTTCATTTTTTCTTTGAATTGGGCACACATGTCCATTGAGGCCACCATAATCATTTGTTTATTGTCTTCGTCATCTGATTCCCTTGCTATCTATTCTTTAGATGTGTTTACTGGAAAAAGAATATCAGTTGTGTTAGCACTAGGAATCACCCTCGAACTATAATGAGGATAAGCCCAGTACCCATTAGTTTATACAGTAAATGTAAATGAGTTTTAAGGGGGTCAAATGGATACGACTCCAGATAATAACGTTCTAACATAGAAAATCTGGGCTGGCATGCACAAGCAATTGAGGTCTTGTATCAACTTCAGTCAATAAGTTGGAGTAAAAGTGAATAGGAGGAAGAATTTGGTGAGAAAGTGTAGAGGTCTGTTATGGACATCAGCTCTTCCAGTAGCCTAGGGAGGAAAAAACTCAAACACAAGATCCTCTTGAATTCAAATTTTCAAGGAAACTGAAAGACATTATAACAACATTATAATCGAGCATTCATCATAATATAGTTACAACAATCCATGTGAATCAGTCAATCATGAACTCTCTCAGTATTAGAGGAAAATAAGATGGAAGAAGAAAGATGACTTAGATTAACCAAGATGTCTCAAAAACAAATACATAACCAGAGAACCAATTGTTCTCAATCAAAATATTACAATAGCAGGGAGCCTAGCTCAACCATTCCACCTTTACAAGATATATAAATTGCCTATATATAAGTAGAACTGTTGCAACCATAAGGAGTGTGATCAGATTGTTGCATTCAAAGTTTTCAGTCGGCGTCTTCTCTATCAGACTGTGTAGACAATATTTTGTTGTCAGACGCAAGCTCTAGTCTGCCAATCCTTTCTGGCTTTCCATTTATGTGTCGAGACGAGGTCTCAACCACCGCTCTCATTCTTAGTAATTGCCTTCGTCAGAATCAGGATGAGGCCTGACACCCATGAATGTTCTTAGATGGTACCAACGACTTCTACGAGTCAGTTTTGATGCCTCGAGGTTATGCAAATCCTCTCCTGTGACCAAGCGTTTTCCCAAAAGGTGTTTTGCGACTTCGCATTTCGGGTGCTTCGATGTGAGCCACACCCGACTCTCCTGAGTTCTAAACTCATGAACTGGATCCTACAGAGTACTAGCTCCCTTCTTATGGACCCCTCCTATATGAGCACTGCTACAACCTGGGGCTTATCTTCAAGGCACTTCGGGACTTCGGGCTTTGCAATGTTTCTCATTTTAAAACTCCCAGAGTAAAAAATCCTAGAGTGACAGATCTGATGACGCGTGGCTCTTGCTAACTGAACGTTCCAGATCTATTTCGGGCTTCGACCATTGATTTTGGGCCTGGAATGAGTCTCTCTAAGTGTTGTTCTTTGTGCTCATGGTTGTGTCCTTCGACCCTTGACAACTTTATGTGATAACATTTGGCTCCACAGGGGATGGCATGCTCCCTACGAGATGCCAAGAACAAGTAGTTCAGTGCCTTAGTTGTTGGGTTATGGAGTCATTCTCTGAAACATCATACTGAAGAAAACAGGCCGACACATACATTATTCTAAAAATGAAAGCAAACACACATGCTCCTGAGGGAGCTTATTTATGTACAAAACCTAAACTAACTGACTTTTACAATGGGCTAGGTGAAGGCAAACTTCCACCATAGCCATTCAAATTGTTTGATAACTGAATCCTTCGCTTCACCGCAAATGATCCATAAGAAACAAGGAAAGTGTGATAGCTGGCTAATTTCATTCTTATGATCACCCATATTACCTTCAAATGTTGATAAAAAGATCAAGCCTGCATGCTCCAAAGCATTTGAAAAGTGTAACTTTATGTACTCATCGACAGGGTCATGAAACGAAAGGCAACGCATGGTTAACTTATGAAAGGTTACCTTCACTGTTTCAAAATTGATGACATCTTGCTTGATGTCCTCTATAGGCACACTTGATTGGATGACAACCAGAGACATTTGTAGGTCAAATAGTTTCTTACTGTGAACTGTAGGTACAAGTGGAAGAAGGATGGACATAGGTGGTTGTTCATCCACTGATGACTGTGGATTTACTTTTGGTTGTGTATAAATGATCTCTTCATGTGCCCCAACCAAGGGTTTCTCCTTATCAAAACTTCGGGTTATGTCTTCTGTGACAAGGCCAACCTCTACATCATCCTTACTGTCTTCATAGTGATCAAATATAGGATAAGCTTATTTCTCATCATCACTAGAATATTTATCAAAAATGGGTTGCCCTTCACATCTATGATCAACCTTTAAAACAATAATTTCATTAAGAATATAACTATTAAAAATATCCATTTCAGGAACAGTAGTAACTACCAGTTGTTCATACACATGATTTTTTATCAAGACAAGGTTGCTCATGGATACCTGTGTCGAAGACAAAATTATCCACAGTCTTTTCTTCATGGGGACAACAGGTAAAAACTGTCTTACATTCAGAGTTGAGATGATACTGACTTTGAATCCTACCACAAGCTCAGAGGTTCTCCTCTACTTCCTCAACATCCATGAATAACTGTGATAAATATGTAGATTTCCTTTGTCTCAGGAGAAGGACAAGCTCTAAATGTTGAGCCATGACATAGTACACCATGGTAGCAGTCTTCGTGGGTCTGATATCTACAAGCATACTATGATAAACACTGTAAAACCTCCTATTGAAGATAGCCAAGGCTTCCTCTTCCCCTCTCCTCAAGGCATTAAAATCATCCCAGTATTGATCAAGGGACTTGTTCTCACCCCACCACTTTAAAAAATCAATGTATATCTCAACCAAGAACCAATGGAGTCGCCTCCCAAACCCTTAAATCATATAGCAGCATCTCCTAACAAGGATTTTGAAAACAACCTCATGGTAACATCCTCATGAACTATCTCAAACTGATCAACAAAATTCTCGAAAGCCTCCACATGCCTCTCATCTATAACATGATCCTCTCTAGAAAAATGAGGAAAGTACTTAAATAAATCAAGAGGATAAGGATGAAGATGATATGGAAGTTTTAAAGGTTTAAACAACTTGTCTAGATTCTAGTTTGAAAACTAGTGGGTTGAATATGAGGCTTGATACACTGATGGAAAGGATCAATAGTAACAACATGATGTGATGATATTTGAGGAGGCTGTGGATCAGTTTCAACCTCCCCAGGGCTGCAAGGGTGATTGAGTTCAGGAGGGGTTTCAATATGAAGCTCATTTTTATGAGTAGGTTGAGTTGAGGATATAATATCAGCATCTACAACACAGGCAGAAAGCAGGTTTGCTTCTTCCAAGGATGGATATATAATGGAAGGTTGGTGATCAACAGAATAAACAAAGCAAAATATTATCATCTTTATATGTGAAGGGAAAAACAAAAATGAGTTGATAAAGAACAACAAAAGTTCATGAAGAGAGCTCATAAGATGATACCTAGTCATTCCCTTCATCTTTCTGTCACTAGGATCCTCCCCAGATGAGTCTTTGATCGTGGAGTCGCCAGGTAGATGATTATAGTCAATTTTATGTATCCCTCTCTTGTCTACCATCAAGAGTTGGATCTATGTCGTTCTTCCCAGGGAGCTCTTCAATCTACTCAAATCCATCCCTGGCAACGATGCCATTTATGTTAGCGCTAGGAATAACCCTCAAACTGTAATGAGGATAAGCCCAGTACCCATTAGTTTATACAGTAAATATAAATGAGTTTTAAAGGGGTCAAATGGATAAGACTCGAGATAATAACGTTCTAACTCAGAAAATATGGGTTGTCATGCACAAGCAATTAAGGTCTTGTATCAACTTCAGTCAGTGAGTTGGAGTAAAAGTGAATAGGAGGAAGACTTTGGTGAGAAAGTGTAGAGGTATTCTATGGACATTAGGTCTTCCAGCAGCCTAAGGAGGAAAAAACTCAAACACAAGATCCTCTTGAATTCAAATTTTCAAGGAAACTGAAAGACATTATAACAACACTATAATCAAGCATTCATCATAATACAGTTACAACAATCCATGTGAATCAGTCAATCATGAACTCTCTCAGTATCAAAGGCAAATAAGATGGAAGAAGAAAGCTGACTTAGATTAACCAAGATGTCTCAAAAATAAATACATAACCAGAGAACTAGTTGTTCTCAATCAACATATTACAATAGAAGGGAGCCTAGATCAACCATTCCACCTTTACAAAATATCAAAACTGCCTATATATAAGAAGAATTATTGCAACCATTAGCAGTGTGATCTGATTGTTGCATTCAAAGTTTTCAGTCGGCGTTCGCTTTGTCAGACTGTGCATACAATATTTTGTTGTCAGACGCGAGCTCTAATCTACCAATCCTTTTTTTCTTTCCATTTATGTGCTGAGACGAGGTCTCAACCACCACTCTCATTTTCAGTAGTTGCCTTCATCGGGATCAGGATGAGGCATGACACCCATGAATGTTCTTAGATGGTGCCAACGAATTCTGCGAGTCAATTTTGATGCCTCAAGGTTATGAAAATCCTCTTCTGTGACCAAGCGCTTTCCCAAAAGGTGTTTCGCGACTTCATGTCTCGGTTACTTCGATGTGAGCCACTCCCGACTCTCTCAAGTTCCGAACTCGTGAACTGGAGCCTATAGAGTGCTAGCTCCCTTCTTATGGACCCCTCTGATATGACCGCCTCTATGACCTGGGGCTTATCTTCAAGGCGCTTCGGGCTTTGCAATGTTTCTCATTTTAAAACTCTCGAAACAAAAACTTCCAGAGTGACAGATTTGATGACGCGTGGCACTTGCTAATTGAACGGTCCAGATCTATTTTGGGCTTCGGCCATTGATTTTGGGCCTAGATTGAGTCGCCTTGAGTTTTTTTCTTTGCGCTCATGGTTGCGACTTGCTTCCCTTGAAAACTTTATGTGATAACAAGTTGAAAATATGGGGGAGAGTGATAATGTGACAGGTAGCTCAGCGTTGGCTCGTTATGTGATGGCTAACAGTTACGAGAAAGAGTAACTGCTCACAAATAGGATGACGTGGGGATAAGTGTAGGTGGTGAGGTAGATGGGGTAACCGATGTGGAAATGGGGTAACTGATGTGGAAGGTGTGACAGGATGGAAGGTTAACGAGGTACATGACGTGGATGGTGTGATAGGCTAGAAGGTGAATGGGGTACATGACGTGGATGACAGGTGTTGCTCCAATGTCCCTTTATGTTTCTCTATTTTGCGGGGGTGCGAGGGGGTGGTTTGAAGTAACCCATTTTTTGGCCCGTAATGCACCTGGTGATTCCACATACCCCCAAGAGAAAATCATGGTTTAAATTGCAAGACCGCTCTTTGAAATTAAACCCCGCGCAACTTCGCCCCCTACAATCGCTCCCAGTCGTTGATCTCCACGATCCATTAAAATTTGATTGTCGATCTTCGCGAAGTGAGATAAGCGTCCAAAGTTAAGCCAATGTCACACCTCTTGGTCATATGTAGAGAAGATAAAGAAAATTTTGTACAATTCATGTTCGTCGATATGGGCGGGGGACATGTATCAGACTATCCTCGTATTCGACTATTTTTTACTCTAGGGAGAGGCAAGCAGTGCTAAGTAAAGAACTCCTGAAGACCCGAAGCCCATCTGGACCATTGATCAAAGAGGACACGTGGTAACATATCTTGTACTTCAAAGACTTAGCATTTTGGAGATTTTCACCTCGGAACGCTCGAAGCTCGTAGTTCTGAAGTAAATCCTCACCATTGAAATCAAGAGGACATGTGGCAGGAGATCCTCCAGTTCAGGGATAACCACTTCGGAATAAAGATGGATGTGTGAAGCGAGAATTCTTGAAGACCAGATTTCTGAAGTAAATCCTCACCGTTGAAATCAAGAGGACACACGGCAGGAGATCCTCCACTTCAGGGATAACCACTTCGAAAGAAAGTTGGATGTGTGAAGTGAGAACTCTCGAAGACTAGATTTTCGAAGTAAATCTCAGTCATCTAAATCAAAAGGACACGCGGTGCCATCTCTCTCACTTCAGGGATAACCACTTCGAAGGAAAGCTGGATGTGTGAAGCGAGAACTCCCGAAGCTCTGAGTTCCAAAGTAAATCTTTGTCATTGAAATCAAGAGGACACGCGACAAGAGATCCTCCACTTCGGGAATTTAGCATTTCAGAGATTTGCATCTTGGAACGCCCGAAGCCCATAGTTCCGAAGTAAATCCTCACCATTGAAATCAAAAGGACATGCAGCAGTAGATCCTATACTTCGGAGACTTAGCACTCCAGAGAGTTTGTGCTCCCTTTTCTAACTATTTAGCCCCTTCCCTACTAGATTTAGTCCTTTTCTTAGTTTATCCAGCTTCCGAACCGATTTATCGTTCCACTAGATTCTAAAATCTGATCCATCAAGTTTTCTTGCAACTTTTTGAGGCGCCATGATCTTTAAGGAAATAAGATTAGCCTGCTTGTAACAAGAGAGGTTTGTAAGATCTTCACTTAACAAAACTGTCAATTGTAAATGGTAAAATAATTTTGAAATTTGAAGAGCTTGTATAGATCTATTTACAAAGAGATTATTAAAAAAAGTTTGATGGAATTTTTTACCTGGAAAATCACAGTAATTATTCAAATTGTTAACTTAGCCAATCACAAACATCATTAACAATGTAAGAGGGTAGAAATCTAAAGTTCAAAAAAGCTCAAAATTATACGTGTTTCAACACCATTGATCCAGATTTAGGAGCGGAACGAACTGATTAACAAACTAAATACAATAAACACGGAGATATGAAGAATAACTCAGATATCCAGTGAACAATATCTTCTATTGAATAATGAAATAGGTTGAAACTGTAAAACTGCAGAACTAAAACACTTGCTCGAATGGTGGTAGTTATCTCTGAAAAGAGATGTGGCTACTGCGCGGATCTTTCTGAGCAGGATGAATTACAATGAGGCTCTAGAGGCCTTTTCAATATTACTCATGAATTTCAAAACCCTAGACATCCAAAAACCTAACCCTAGGAGGTGAAACGTCAAAAGTCATGTGGGCCCCTATGGGTAAGTTGGTACCTCAATTTCCCGAGGTCGTAACTTTTGCATACAACCTCTATTTTAGGTGCGTGATAGCCCATTGGAAAGGTCTTTCAGAGAGATATACATTCCACCATCAAACTCTTACTATGTCTACAGTTTGACTTGTTAATGTTTATGCCATTATTATAGTTCTTTGCATTTCAATAGATAAGAGCATCATAACAACAAGATCACTAAGAAATACACATTCACAAGAGACACAGCATTTATCCTGGGAAACCCTCTAGGGGAAGAAAACCTAGCAAAAAAATCCTTATCATAAATAGCTAATACAATGTTCAAGTGATAACTCAAACCAATACAGATAGTCCTCCCCAAGAGATGTTCCACTCTTCTTCTCCTCTCTCCAACTGGTAATTGCAGCTTGCCTCATAAGAGAATGAGCAAGTGAGTTGTGTGATAAAGTGAGGAGCTAGCCTCCTATATATACAAGACTGGCACGTGTGAGAGGGTTTCACTGGCAGGGCCGGCCTCTCACTTTGGGTGGGTAAACCCACCTTTAATTTAATTCTAGGTCTAAATAATAACTGTTGGGGCCGACTTCTTATTCTGCCTATTACAATTGTCCGATGACCAATCCACAAAAGGGGATTTGGTCCTAATACAATTACCGAAATGATTAATCCACAATGGGGATTAATCTTAATAATAAAATAACAATAATAATAAGAATACTCTTCGCAATTACATTATTTCAACACTCCCCCTTAACAAGAAGGGTCTTCTTCAACAGCATCAGGCGAGAGAGGTCTGCATCATCAGTGGCATCAGGAGGACAGTATCGTCAATATCATCTTGAAACATTGGCTAGCATATTTATGAGTCATCGGATGTTTTCTTCATCGGCAACATCATCATTCTCGAAAGAATGCCATCATTATCTACATCAAAATGTATCAGTAAAAAATGATACCTCATCATAGCACTAGGCTGGCACATCACAGTACTACACTGGCTCAATGTCACAGCGGTTAAGCTGGTAGCTCAGTGTCAGTCACATCTTTCTTTACGTCTAACAATGAGGTCAGAAGCAAGGAATCATCTTGCTTTACGTCTAACAACTAGGTTAGAAGCAAGGAATACATAATCATCTCGCTTTACGTCTAACAACTAGGTCAGAAGCGAGGAATCATCTTGCTTTATGTCTAACAACGAAGAAGCAAGGAACACATCAACATCTCGCTTTACGTCTAACAACGAGGTCATAAGTGAGGAATCATCTTTCTTTACATCTAACAACTAGGTCAGAAGCAAGGAACCTGCAGCGTCATGCTTTACGTCTAACAACGAGGTTAGAAGCAATGACTCATCTTGCTTTATGTCTAACAGCGAGGTCAGAAGCAAGGAACACACAACATCATGCTTTACGTCTAACAACGAGGTCAGAAGCAATGACTCATCTTGCTTTACGTCTAACAGTGAGGTCAGAAGCAAGGAACACATAGCGTCATGCTTTACGTCTAACAGCGAGGTCAGAAGCAAGGAACACACAACATCATGCTTTACATCTAACACGGAGGTCAGAAGCATTGACTCATCTTGCTTTACGTCTAACAGCGAGGTCAGAAGCAAGGAATAAATATATATACTCCCCCTTTCAGGGAGGGTCCTTTCAGACTATACGAAGCTTATCTCGAAAGTGTTCAAACTTTACATGAGATAGAGGCTTGGTCAACACGTCAACAACATGTTCATCTGTGCTAATGTACTAGAGCTTTAAGGCTCCTCTTTGTACCATGTCGTGGATGAAATGATAGTGGATCTCTATGTGCTTCGACCTATTGTGGAATACAGGATTCTTTATCATCTTTATGCAGCTCTGGTTGTCACATAGAATCGTGGTTTCTCTCATCTCCAAGTCAAATAGGCTTGTCAACAACTTTCAAAGCCATGTAGCTCTGTAGCTAGCAAAACATGCGGCAATGTACTCTGATTCCGCTATGCTGAGAGCAATATTGGATTGCTTCCTACTATGCCATGAGATCATGGCTGATCCCAAACTGAAACAGCATCCGAAAGTGCTTTTTCTGTCTGCAATGCTTCCTGCCCAATCTGCATCAGTATATCCACTCAATGTGAAGTCATGATCTCCATCATAGTTGAGACCATAATCCATTGTACCTTTAAGGTACCTCATCACATGTTTTGTAGCCACTAGGTGAACATGTCTGGGCTCTACCAGAAACTGACTCAAGGTGTTCACTACAAAACAGATGTCTGGTCTGGTGTTTTTCAGGTACATCAGTGATCCAATAATCTGTATGTACAGTGTGGCATCTATCAAATTTGACGAAGTATCGACCAACAACTTCAGCTTCTTTTCCATGGGTGTATTCATGGGCTTGCATTCTAGCATGTCAAATCTCTTCAATATTTCGACCGTGTACTTCCCTTGGTTAAGGAAGATTCTTTCTGGACTCTGCGATACCTCAAGGCCTAAGAAGTAATGCATTAGACCAAGGTCTTTCATTTCAAATTCTGCGGCAAGTCTTTGTTTACATTCAATGATGAGCTTTTCTTCTCCAGTTAAGAATAAGTCATCCACATACAGTAGTAATATTACTGGTTCATTATTCATAATTTTGAAGTAGAGATTTGAGTCTGCTTTACTCTTGGTAAAGCCTAAGCTCGTCAAGAAACTGTCTATACAACCATACCAAGATCTGGGAGCTTGCTTCAATCCGTATAAGGCTTTCTTCAATCGGCAGACATGAGACTTCCTGTCTTCAGCCTCAAATCCTTGGGGTTGCTTTATATACACTTCCTCTTCGATAACACCATTTAGGAAAGTTGTCTTCACGTCCATCTGGTGAAACTTCCATTTCATCTTGGCAAAAAGAGATATAATGGTTTTGATCGAAGTGTATCTGGCCACAGGAGCAAATTTCTCTTCATAGTCAATGCCTTCCTTCTGGGAAAAGCCACGAGCGACAAATCTTTCTTTATATTTCTCAATACTTCCATCAACAACATGTTTTATTTTGAAGATCCATTTTGATGATACCACATCCTTACTTTTTGGTCTGGGAACTATTTCCCATACATCATTCTTTATTATGGATTGGTATTCCTCTGTCATGGCATATGCCCATGCCTTCTTTTGAATGGCTTCTTCAAAGCATGTAGGTTCTTCATCAAGTAGATTGCACATCAAAGCCGTGTAACTGGAGAATGGATTTGGTCTTTTCATCTGTCTCGTGGTTCCTTCTAGAACACCATACTTCTCTCCATCTTGAATAAGCTCTCTTGCCCAAGAAGGATTTCTTTTATGGGAGTAGGTCATTTGAGGAGGTTATTGAACTTTTGTTATATCATGATCTTTAGGAGTCTCCTCATCAGGGGAAGTTACGACTTCTCTTACAGGTTCTGCAGTTCTGGGAACTTCCCTCACGAATTTTGTAGTCCTGGGATTTACAGGTTCCTCTTCATACATTTCTTCAAGCTAGCATCTTCTTGATTTCTTAAGTGTTTCTTCTTCATCAAAGGTCACGTCCCTGCTGATTTCAATATGGTGGTGACCAGGTATGTAGATTCTAAAGGCCTTGGATACCTCACAGTATCCCATGAATATTCCCTTCTTTCCGGAGGGTTCCAGCTTGTTTCTTTTCTCTTTTTTGTATATGAATAAACACTGGACAGCAAAATATTTTGAGATGGCTTACCTCTGGCTTCTTTCCGGTGAACATTTCTTCTGGGATCTTGAACCCAAGTGCACTATGGGATAATTTGTTCTGCACATAAACAACTACCATTTTTGCTTCTTCCCATAAGCACATAGGAAGATCTTGATCGTGAATCATGGTCTTTACAGCTTCCATAATTGTTCTGTTCTTCCTTTTAGCTACACCGTTTTGTTGAGGATTCTAAGGAGTAGTGAGTTCCCTCTTGATCCCAACATCTCTGCAGAAGTTCACGAACTCCTTTGAGGTATATTCTCCTCCATTATCTTACCTGAGTATCTTAATCTTTCTTTCAGAAAGATTCTCTATCAAGGCTTTGAATTCCTTGAATTTATTGAATAGTTCATCTTTAGATTTTAATAAATATATCCAGGTCTTACGAGAATAATCATCAATAAATGATACATAGTATACATACCCGCTAATGGAGGATGATGGCATTGGGCCACACACGTCTGAATGAATGAGTTCCAATACTCCTTTTGCTTTGTTGTCCCTTTTTGGAAAAGGGTTCTTGATGTTCTTCCCTTGCGCACATCCATTGCATATGCCTTCCTGATCAACCTTGAGTTCTGGTAAACCTGTGACAGCTTTGCATATGTATGGTAGCACCTTGTAGTTGATGCGGGCCAATCTTCTATGTCACAATTCACATGAGCTTTCGATGGCATGGGTCATGGTGGTTTCTGGGTGACCCTTCAGCTTATATAAGCCAGTTTATTCACTTTCGATGACGATTGCTTCATTTAAGGTTTCTCCCTTAGCCCACATAAGGACTTCTCCATCTATGAAGGAAAATCTATAGCCTTTCTTGTCTAAAGCTGATATGGAGAGTAAGTTATTCTTTAAGCCCAGTACGTAGAGTACGTCCTTCATTGTTATTGAGTTTTCTGAATCTAGCTTGTAGTTTGATTCTCCTATTCCCTTGATGGGATATTGATAATCATCTCCAAGAGTTACTTTCTGAGAAAACTTCTTTTCTGAAATACAAGAGAGAGTATTTTTCTTACCCGTCATATGTTTTGATGCACCTTTATCAATGAGCCATGTGTCCTCTCCAGGTGATACGGATCCTGAGAGAGCTGAGATCAAGACATGGTCCTTAATCATCTTCATAGGTGGTTCTTCATCTTCGGCTATGTGAGCATGTTGCCTTTTGTGCTTCCTCTTGTATTATTATCTTCTAACTAGACAATTATTCGCCATGTGTCCCATCTTATCATAATGATAGCATTGTATAGATGAGAGATCTCGTCCCTTGCGTTGTCCTTTCTTCTGAAAATTTCTTGAATGAGATTCTTGGTTGTTGAATTTTTTTGATGGTTGCAGTTCTCTATGAGATTCCCTTTTGAAGTAGGGTTTCTTCCTTCCTCCTTTTGTATGAGTTGCTAGGGCTTGATCATCGTCCCTGGCTAGTAGTGTTTCACGGTTGGCTACCCTTGTCTCTTCTTGGATGCATTCTTCCCATAGGCTCTCAAACTGTAGTTTCTCCTTTCTGCCACATACTGACTGGATGAAAGCATCCCAAGGTATTGAGAGACCATTTAGGGTTGTTATTACGAATTCATCTTCTTTGATGATGTCTCCAATCGCTTTTAACTGTTCTTTTATTTCTGAGATTCGGGAGAAATATTCTTGAATCATTTCTCCTTTCTGCATCTTGGTATTCTTCAATTGAGATCTTAGATTCATCTTTTGATTGATGTTCTTTCCTTCATATAGT
>ML776788.1:843701-870179 GCA_009831015.1 Picea engelmannii
TCTGGTACTTCTGGTACTGGTTTTCTGGTACTTCTGGTACTTTTGTGAAACTAGGGTTTCACTTTGCGGAAGATACAGCCATTGAAAAGGTGCGCTCTAGGTGCCAAATTGATCCTTGGGGGAGGGCACAACTTTCTAGGTGGTTAGGGAGCTGGAAATATTCACTTTTGCAAAACCCTAATTTTTGGGTACGGTAAGAGTGACGTTTTTCCTCTTGCAAATTGTGTTTCCTTCAGGTTGGCTCTGATCCCATGTTAATGTTTATGCCATTATTATAGTTCTTTTCATTTCAATAGATAAGAGCATCATAAGAACAAGATCACTGAGAAATACACATTTACAAGAGACACATCATTTATCCTGGGAAACCCTCTAGGGGAAGAAAACCCAACAAAAACTTCCTTATCATAAATAGCTAATACAATGTTCAAGAGATAACTCAAACCAATACAGATAGCCCTTCCCAAGAGATGTGTCACTCTTCTTCTCCTCTCTCCAACTGGTAATTGCAGCTTGCCTCATAAGAGAATGAGCAAGTGAGTTGTGTGATAAAGTGAGGCGCTAGCCTCCTATATATACAAGACTGGCACGTGTGAGAGGGTTTCACTGGTAGGGTCGACTTCTCACTCTGGGTGGGTAAACCCACCTTTAATTTAATTTTGGGTCTAAATAATAACTGTTGGGGCCGACTTCTTATTCTGCCTATTACAATTGTCCGATGACCAATCCGCAAAAGGGGATTTGGTCCTAATACAATTACCGACATGATTAATCCACAATGGGGATTAATCTTAATAATAAAATAACAATAATAATAAGAATACTCTTCGCAGTTACATTATTTCAACATGACTTTGGTGAGCCAAAAAACATTGTTTAGGCCTCTAAAACGGACTTGGAAGTACAATAAGATGTGTTGACATGAAAACATACAAAATAAGCCAGTTGGATTAGGTGAGAGGCCACCAATATCCACTTGGAAGATGTGTAGGGCTTCAGACATCCCCATAAGTGTAGAACCCACAATTACAAAGAAGTATAGAAGAACGTGATGAACTAAAAATGGACAAGAGGAGCTAGTTGGAATAGGTGAGTGGCCACCAATAGCCAACTGGATTAGATTCTTAATTTAAGTTTAACTCAAACATTCAACTTAAAACTTCAATATATTAAGAATAATGATCTCAAATAGTTATAAACATTTTTCCAGTATAATCTTTTATGTTTTTTCTTCCCAATGGTTTTTGAATAAGCTCAATAAGACATTCCAATCAAAAGTTATGATAGTTTTAAGTGAACATACCTTTGAAAACCCTAATTTGGAGTTTGTCCTTCTGGATGACCTTCCTTCTAATGTATCTCTTAAATTTTGATCATTTTGAGTCTGGAATTTGGCTTGTAGTACTCTGATATGTCTTCTTTGCAATGTCACAAGTTTGACCAAAATTGGATGTGCCAACTGAAAGTTATGGTAACTTTCCCAAACCGTGTTGATTTTTGGACCTTTCTAGATAATAGACTTTTATGGCATGCCATATGTCCACTATTTAATAACTGACTCTAAACATTTTACCTGAAATAATATTGTCTATATTGTTTCCAACGGAACTAGTTTTATTCGGTTTGGAATTTCCAATATTCAGATATGTCACTTCTGCCAAGAACACATATTTGAGGCTAGTTTGAAGACTAGTCAAATATCCCTACTTACCATAATACATATCTTAGAAATTAAAACGATACAAAACCTGAAATTTTTATCACAAGCGCTTTGTTATGTCTCCTTAGAATATTGGAAATTACCATAGTACATATCTCAAAAATTAAAACAAAACAAAACTTGAAATTTTTATTACAAGTAGTTCATTATGTCTTCTGAGGATCCTGAAAATTTCATAGTCTAAAACATCATCAAACAAAAGTTATAGTGAAATTCCCACAATGGCTCATTTGAGGTTGATTTTAGGGCTAGTAAAAAGCCTTAACTTCCACAAGATGTATCTCCAAAAGTAAAATGACTTAGAACTTGAAATTTTTACCAAGCATGCTTCGCTATGTCTTCTTAGTATTCTGAAAATTTCACAGTCTGAAACTTTATAGAAAAAAGTTATAGTGAAAATTCCAAGATGGCTCACTTGAAGTAGCAAAACCCTAGAATCGATGATCTGATATCAAATGTTATGATCCAAATGCTTAAAATATTATAATAAATTGGAAGTGCACACCAAGTACCCAATGTGAACGTGGAGCACAACTTCAATAAAAATAATAGAAATGAGTTACGCAATATCTCCTTAAAGAATATGAGAACCTCTTCCAAATACTCAAATAAATTCATACATCACAATTCACATATCCTCCATAATCATTACATGATCTCTATATATACCCATTCACACATGCAACCCCTTTATTATTAAGTCGACCCTATTACATATACATTTACACATTACATGTACATTTAACCCCATATATTCCCTCCTTGAGGTCATATCATATACATTTAATCTCATTTATTTAATCTACGACTACCGCTTTTAGATATGGCTTTTCAGAGCTTGTCATTTCTTACCAATCTTCATTATAACAAAGTATTTATTTAACACGCCTCTACAACTAGTAGAGATGGCTTTTCAGAGCTTGTCATTTCTTTTCATAATGAAACCAACTATAGGAACATCACCATTACCGTGGCATTTGTTGTAGGTTCAATAAGAGTCCACATAGATCCCTACATGGATTTGAGCTCTTGCTTTGATGGAATATTATTACTTTTCTTAGCCATGATCTCACCCTCACATGGATTACAGATTCTGGTATATTTGCTTGCTCCTTCTTTGAATTTCCTTCGTCCATGTCTTTGTATGACTCAAAATCATCTCAGGTTTAGTAGGCTAAGCTTGATATTTAAGATAAACTCCTTCAATGTGATGCTCAACATTGAATTTAAATATACTCTCTTCTATGGTTACATGCTATTCAAATTGGGAATACAAATAATAATTATAATAATAATAATCTAATTTTAAGGTCACGACCAAGCTAGACCAAATTGGTGTATGAAACTCCCTTGTTTGTGGAACAAGGGACTCCTACACACAACGATTTGATTGTGAAAGTTTATGGATGTATACATATCCTACCCCCTCTAAATTTGAACTTATGACTTCTTAGGAGGAAACAAATGTTATTAACCATTAGGCCCACTCAAATTGTATAAACATGTTGGTCTTCTCTTGCCTTTTAAAATTTAAATATACTTCTTCCATCAATCATAAATCCCCATAAATCATAAATCTAGAGTAATTTGATCTTTAAATCTACATATTGAAAGGAAACAATCCATATAAAGTTTCTTCTTTGCTTTCTTCCAATCAATTGGTCATTGGAATCACGAGTGGCATCTTCCCTGCTCGAATTTGCAGACGATCAACGCCATTCCCTTTGAATATGCGAAGACGAGTTTCGAACCCGGGACTCCGAAGAGGCTGGAAATCCTACTTCATCCTGCAATGAGAAACAATGCAAATGTCACTCAAATAAAAAGTTCAGTGGAACAAAGATATGGTCCTGTGATCTTTTGCTATTTCTGCTAAAAATCAAAGATTGATTGGAAAAATCGAAAAAAAAAACGGTTTCAAAGGTTCCACCGAGATTTGAACTCGGGTTACTGGATTCAGAGTCCAATGTCCTTACCACTAGACCATGGAACCGTTGACATTATATTTTAGGGTTGCTTTAACACAATGAGATATACAGAAAGATAGATTGAAAAGAAAAATCCAAAAACAAAGGTTCCACCGAGATTTGAACTCGGGTTACTGGATTCAGAGTCCAATGTCCTCACCACTAGACCATGGAACCCCGCTGAATTTTTTTCAGGGCTTCTATAATTGACTATAATTCACATACGATTCCAAAACCACAAGCCCTAGAGAGCGTAAGAATTCATAGATATGTGCGCCCCCTCAAGAATTTTGGTAACGAAGAGAGATTCATACGACCGCCTCAAGATCTGAAAATAAATGATTTCTGGAAAGAATTTGCGTAATAATAGCCCCCACCCCAAAATTGCTACTTGGTAAAACACAAAAGATAATTATTTTTCAATTAAGTTAAAAAAATAGGTTAAAATGTGCTCAAAACATTATTTCAGAATGGATATTTTGTTGAAACTAATTCAAGTTCTGTCAACTGATTTTTACAGGATTATATTTACAGATATTGATCTATTCGAATTTTCACTGGATCACTTTTTTACATTTTTGTTGGAGAATAATTTCTAAATGTCATGATTAGTATTTGGTTTGGGTTTATTAAAATTAGTTGGAGAATGTTGAGATATTCTCTCAACCTCTTTGCTTAGATTTAAAATCAGTGAGATCTAACTCCAATTATATATTTGTGTATTGTATATTGATTTGAGTGTAATAGAAATATTTTTTTGTGTGAATTTCTCTGCCATGTCTTTTCCTCTATTTTCCAATTATCTTTACCTAAAATAACTTGTAACTTATTAGCCGAAAACAATTTTACAAGAAAAAAGTTCAATCAAATTATAATCAAAAGAGTTAATAAATTTTCAAATAATTTATTGCGACTTTTGCTTCCATACACTAAACCGACACTGCCATAGACCTCTGCCCCAGTCGGTCACTCCTATACTTTGTTTCTTTATATATTTGCGGTCACCTTTTCCTTTGAGTCTAAAAAAAGCTTAGTCTAAACATTCTACTTTTTGGTTCTTTTCTGGCGATTTTTTTCATTTGATTTTGGCCAAAATCTGGTGAGGAATGGTTGGATCTGCATCTTTGAGTGACTAAGTTTGTATAATCAGAGTGCTCTAGGGGTTTTTTAGCACACTGAATCCATTTATGCATTCAAAATACAATTTAAACAACAAAAAATAGCGATTTTGTCTAGATTTACATGGCCTAATTCCAGCCAAAAAAACAAGGTAGAATGTTTAGCCAACGCCTCTAAAAAATAACAAATTAGGCCACAACAATTCCTAGAATTTGACAACCTTTATCTTCCGCTTGTTCTACTACTCGCCCAGACACACATTCCATGTGGTTTCACACATTCTGTTTTGGTATATATTGCCTCGGATTTTTATGGTATTGAATTCATTTATGCATACAATTTAAATAATAGAAAATTGAAATTTCACTAACAATTATATAACCAAATTTTATTGATAATTACCAAAAAATCCAAAAAAATTATTGATAATTTGTATAATATGACTACATATAAGAGTTTTTCCCATATTTTTGCCTTTACATGAAATGCATGTGTTTTTTATAGTGAGGTTTCCACCGATTTTTTTTGTCTTTTTACAAATTATTTTCTCTTAATTAAATTCTTGGGATAAATGTGATTAAACGTTTAGTAAAATATTGAAATGGTTACCCTTAAACTCAATGTTGATTGCTATTTCATTTTCAAATGCAATGCTCATCAATAATTTAAGAAGCAATCCACAAGGAACAAATTCAAGAAACTGATTGTTGGATAATTATTTTCTATTTCTTATGATTTATCTTTTCACAATTTATGGGGAATAAATTCAAGAAAATGTATATTGCATCATTGATTTATATTTCCTAAGATTTGTCTTTTAACATTTTTGGGCAACGCGGATCACTTAGAAGAATCACTTAGAAGAGGAATGACAATATAAGATGGATAGCTTTTCTATTAGGACTTACTTTGAAATAAACCAATGATGAATATGTGTGCAGTTTGTTGTTTGTATGATGCCCAACAAGCCATGACACATTACAGGTAATATGTGATTGTGTTAGGACTGTGATAGCCATTAGGGAAGTTGGTGAGCAGAATGGCATGGTGGTGCAGGATAAGGGTGGAATGGCATGGCGGTGCAGGATAATGATCGACATGCAGATTGCCATTTGAGTGTTAATGCAACATACTGACATTTGACAGATTGACATTTGAGTGTAAATGCAACAGACTGGCATTTGACAGAAGTGTTAATGCATAGAAGTGTTACAAGTTTGGATATAATAGATGTATGAACATATTGTCGTAAATGTTGTAAACAACTTCAATAAACTTAGACATTGCAGAAAATGCATTGTGTTTGAGACTTATAATAGATTGAAAACTTCTTCATAAACAACTTCAATAAACTTAGACATTGAAGAAAAATAAAATACATTGTGTTAGACACTTATAATAAATTGAAAAATTAGGATATCTAAGATGAGCTCGGCAATAAGACTTCGATCTTGTTAGCCAATATAATGTTTGATAAAATCAATTTAAATACTATAAAAATAACTTATTTTTTTCCTATGTACAAGTTCAGAAAGCAAAAAAATATTTGTAGTCAAACTCAAACTAATTGAGTCGAATCGATTGCTAGAGTCCTTAGGTTGCCTTCAACAGAGACTAATAAAGGTTAACTTGCAAACTAGAGGGAAATAAAAATGGGTTTGGTCTTTGTATGTGCATATTTTTGAGACCTAACTACCCCTAACGCTTTTAATGCTTTTGCACCATAAGTAATTTAAATTGTCAGAAATTAAAACTAAGTGGTATATTAACATTCAAAAATAGTAAAGTTTTAGTGAAGGGTGGAAACATGAATTTGGTAAAAAAAATTGTTGTTTAGGGATTATTTTAATGTGGGTATCTATATTTTCATTTTTTTATGGATTATTTTAATGTGAGTATCTATATTTTCATTGTTAATCTCATCCCGTTCCTCTGGTTGGACCTTTTCATTAGTGATGGTAACACTGGATTCTACATCGATGATCCATTTTCTCTTATTTGACTCGGATTTAGAGTATAATCCAAAATCAGGTTATGGAAGGCATTGATGTTCTTCATCATTATCTATTTTTTCTCTTGGTGCAAAGTTTTCCATCTCATAGATTAGTCATTGTAGTTTCCAAGAGGGTATAATTCCTCCTTGAGGGCATCAACAAAATTCGTCTAAGTGGTTCTATCCTAAATGTTTCAAACTCGTCTCTAGCATGTTTCACATAGTAAGTATCCCACCAATATTTGACATGGGGAAGAGACTTAAGGAGTGTGAAGGTGTTCTTCTCATTGTTGGGATTAAAAATAAAGTAATAAAGTAATAACCCACTAACAAATTTAACCATTTCTCCAAAGCATCTGTGTCTATATGGTCTTCAAATAAATGAATGTAAAATTTGGCTCATATCTTGAATGAAAACATGCCTCTAAAGTAAATGCTTTCATAGGTGCCTTTGTCACCATTGGGAGTTGTTGAAAGATATAGGTAAAGTTATCCATCATCTCATCCCTTTGGCCATGCAAGGGATCCTTTGAGCAACATCTTGATAGGATATCCTATTTTTTCATCTTTCAACTCACCTACCATGGGAGGCCGCTTGGGCCAGAAAGGGAATTCTTCATCAAGCTTGAATAATTCTAGACCAAACTTCTTGTACCTTAAACTTGTCAGGGACATGCAAAGAAAAAAAACAAAGACCATATTTCTTTGATTCCACTAATCTAGACTATGTGGGGAATGAAATGAAGACAACAATACAAGAAAAATAACATATATCTATTGTAGAGAGCATAATAATATAATGAAACCTAAACCCTATCAATGAATGAATTAGAAAAACACTAAAATATGCTAAACAATACAAACTGGCTAGAATGGTGGTAGTTATCCTTGAAGAGAGATGTGTCAACGATCTCATTCACAAAAATCCCATTAAAAGAGGTTGTGATTACCTTTTTAACATAAAGTTTAAAACCTCGGGAGGAAAAAAACCTAGGATCCAAAACCCTCCCCCTAAGAGATGATGTGGAAAAAAGGAATGCATGCCCCAAGGAGCCTAGTTGATACATCAATTTCTTGAAACCACATTTTTTTACATATGATCTTTATTTGGGGCATTTCTTGGACCATTACAAATCTTATTTCAATCTCTTTGTATTTGACACTCCCATGATCAAATATTGTGAGGCCATGTCAACTACCAAAAACACACTGGAAGAGCCTGAAAAATGCACTAGAAGTTCAAGACTTGCAAAACTAACATAGAACTACTAAGGTGTAGGGCCATTTATGAGGTGGATGGCCACCTGTATCCACCTAGATCAATGTGTCTTAAACATTGACCACTCATGCTAATTTTAAACTCTATGCAAAAGGATGCATGTTTCAATAACCCAAATTTCCTTAGTGAAATTGTCCTTTTTTCCTCATGAGGATAATGTCACTAGATTCTATGGTTGATAAGTTTTCCAACGAGCTCTTGCAACCTTTATTAGGTTGTCCATAACTAATGGAAATTAACACTCAACCACCATTAGATATTCCTATCAATCAATTTGAGACAATATATTTGTGCTTATATGTTTATACCACATGTATCCCACGAAATATTCTTCAACAATTTAAATACACAAGAGCTCCCCTGTAGTATTGTGCAAAAGTGTCAGTGTCCCTCTCCATACATTGATTTTGGCCCATGTGTATTAACATGCTTGCACCATGTCACTCCCTAGTTTCCATTTGGCCAATATTCCACCTATCAATCCCTCATTGTCCTTGTATTGCTTTGGAATTTCCCTGGGCCTTTGCTAGATGTCTCTGACAAAGGTCTTGGAATGGCTATGCAAATCCCTCATCGACAAAGATTCTTTAGATAGAATTATAGGGACATGATTGCAGCTTCCCTAATGCTAAATGATCACACATTGTATCATCATGCCTTCTATGGGAGCCTCCCAAAGAGATTAGGGGTGACCCCCTATAACCCCCCCCCCCTCCTCCGCACTTAAATAACATAGAAGTTATGCGTTTAGTATAACCAGGGAATAAAGCTCGGGTTCTCTAACAATGAAATGTTGTCACTTTAATGTATCCCCAAGTCTAAAATGACTTGGAAAAAATGAGGAAAGCTTGAACTATGAACCTTATTGGCCTTCATGGAGGCCATCTTAACCGATTTTCCCATTAAACCCTACTTAACAAGGCCAATGATGCATGTCTTGCATTAAAAAACCCTTCTTGATGATTCTACTCTTGAAAGGAACAACACAACAACAAACCCTTGGTCTTCTCACTATGTTGGTTGTATTTTGGATTTTGTCGACATTTGTACCTAAAAACAAGGATGTAGCTTTGATCTAAAACACATAGTTATGATTATTTTATTCACTTGGTATATGGGAAAGATTCATTTTTTCGAGTTTTTTTAACTCTACTAGGAAACTGAGTTGAATTCTCCATTGCATGGAGTCATAGTTGGCCCTAAGCCATACATTTAACTTAGATCGTTTGTAAGTAGATGGTGCAAGTAGAAGGTGTCTACAATTAGACTTGTTCTCTTTATAAAAGATGGAAAACATAGTGCCTAGTTAGACTTGGTTCTCTTTATAAAAGGAAACCCTTTTTATAAAAGACAAAAAAACAAGAAAGCTCTAATTCTATGTGTTTTCACACTTAATTCCATTGTTATCAAAATAGTTATTTTTTCCCAAGAAAATGTAATTTGTATTCATAGGAAGAAAGTGTTAGGGACCTAACCTCTATAACCCCTCACATAGATAGAATAATATATTTTCCATGTAATAAAGGCCAACATTAGTTAATAAGGCATATTTAATAAATATGAACAACTCAATGTAAGAAGACCTAATAGAAGCTTCTGCTTCTAGAAAGATCTTCATCGAGAATGTTCTTTAGAAGATAGAATTAGTATGAATAAGAGTAGGAGGCATGATAAAGTTTTGTCTTGAGAATTATTGTAATAGAGATTTGTTTTGTTGGAGGTTTCCCCCTCGAAGAGGCAACTGAACATTGCTTCCTATCAAATAAAGGTATTCTTTTGGTGTTGTGGTTCCATATATTATGTTGTTCCACTGCTATCTTTTTGTTTTCTATTGTTATTTCGCTGGTATTCACTGCAATATTTCTATTTTCTGCTATTATAATAGATCTGGTGCCTAACAAGTGGTATCAGAGCACTTTCCTGGGCAAGATTTGTGGGTTAATTTTTTTTCCAGGGTAGAGACATGTTACAACGACTTTAAGCTACAAAGATATGTCGTTCAATGCATAAATCCATGGTCAAGGAATCATACATGCAAGAAATACAATAGGTACTTAAGCTCACATTGTTGGACACCCTTGTAAACCATGTTGGTAACCCCTCGAGTGGTAATGCATCAGAAAACACCTGTATATGGACTTGTGCTTCCACGTACCTCTGGTATATTGGGAGACCCCCTAGCTATCCTGAAACCATCCATAGATTAACCGATCGACCCCTTGACTACTATAGTGTCACTAAGAACAACACTTAGGAAGATACTCTCTAGTACCTAGGTAGTCGGGTAGTATGGATAAGGGTATAGTCTATCCTCCTTAGCTAGTTCCCTGAGATATTGGATCGAGTACTACTATTGGACCCCGCATGTATTTCAAAGAGATATAACACAAGGCAAACCCTTGTCTATAGGAACCTTGAAAAACCCTAACCCTTGGGAAGAAAACAAAACAAAAAAGGAACATAAAGATTTATTTCCATGCAACCTTTCCTCCGACATTCGGGTTGCAAAAATTACAAACATAAAAGGAACATAGAAGATCTATTACCCTGCAACCTTCCCTTTTGCATTTGGGTTGCGAAAATTACTATAAATTTATTTCATTTTTTACTGTTATGAATTTGGGAATTTCGATACTACGATATTATTCAGATCTGCATAAAACCCTAGTGAAAAAGAAGGAAAATAAAAAGGGAAAAAAAGAAGGAAAAAAGGAGCAAAAAAAAAGTATGGGACCTGTTATCACATAAAGTTGTCAAGGGATGCAGGCCGTAGACATGAGCGCAAAGCACAGCGCTTAGAGTGACTCATTCCAGGCCTGAAATCAATGGTCGAAGCCCGAAATAGATTTGGACCGTTTAATTATCCAGAATGCCACGCGTCATCAGATCCTCAACTCTGAAGATTTTTCTTAGAGGGAAATGTGGTTTGAGAATTGAAATTCCCGAAGGCCGATCCGCGAAGCAAATCTCAGCCATTGTTTTGAAGGGAAAGATCTGATCCATCAATCTAAAAAGTGTCAGAGTTGAGTCGTTGATCAAAGGGCCTAATCTTAGATCGCAAGATCAATGATCACGCCAAATTACCGGGTCGGAAGGTGCGCATGTTTTAAAATCTCAGGGGTGGGCCGCAATCAGAACCATGGTTTTTTGAAAGGGATGTGTGGCAGTTCATGGTGAATTGCGGGGAAAAAAGCAGTTTGCTTTCAAACCGTCCTTGGCCGCGCTCGCAATCGCACAATTGCGCAAGGTCATGGCCCAAGGTCACAGCGTGAAGGGGTGATGAAGAAGGAACTAGTGCCTGAGGCTCGAGATTTTGGAAGCGCAAAAGAGGAAGGTCGCGGGTTTCATAGGACCTGCAGTAAAGAGATACCAGCAGCACACCACAGCCCCTAGGCATATGCTATCAGCCTACCACATGCAAATCTCGCATTGGTCACAAACAAAGACCATTCATGGCCTCGAGGCGTCATGGATGGACTCGCAGAAGTCATTGGCACCGTCTGAGAACAGTTATGGGTGTCAGCCCCAATCCTAATCCCGATGAAGGTAGTTACTGAGAATGAGAGTGGTGGTTGAGACCTTGTCTCAGCACATAAATGGAAAGCTAGAGAAGGTCTAGACGGAAGAGCTCGCATCTAACAACAGAAGACAGTCTGCACAACTTGATAGAGCGGGTGCCAACTGAAGGCTTTGAAGGCAGTGATCTGATCACATTCTTGGTGGTTGCAGCATTTTAGTATATATAGGCAGTTTTGATACTTTGTTATGGTGGATGGTTGAGCAGTGCTCCCGTATTGTAAAATTTTGATGAAGAACACTAGTTCTCTGGTTATTTATTTGTTTTTGATATATCTTGTTTAATGAAAGTCAGCTTCTTCTCCATCTTATTTTCCTCTGATACTGAGAGAGTTCATGTTTGATTGATTCACATGGATTGTTGTAGTTGTATTATGATAAATGTTTGATTATAGTACTGTTATGATTTCTTTCAGCTTCCTTGAAATTTGAATCCAAGAGGACCTTGTGTTTAAGTTTTTCCTCCTTAGGCTGCTGGAAAATATGATGTTCATAGCGTACCTCTACACCTTTCTCACTAAATCTTCCTCCTATTCACCCTTACTCCAACTTACTGACTGAATTTAATCAAGACCTCACTTACAGGTATATACCAGTCCAGTTTTTTGAGTTAAAATGATATCATCTTGAGTCTGCGCCCATTTGACCTCTTTAAAACCAGCCCATGACATAAAACTCATTTACATTTACTTTATAAACTGATGGGTATTGGGCTTATCCTCATTACAATCTGAGGGTGATTCCTAGTGCTAACATAAATGGCACTGTTGTTGGGGACAGATTTGAGCAGATTGAAGAGCTCCCTAGGAAGAACAACGTAGATCCAACTCTTGATGGTAGGCAAGAGAGGGATACATTAAATTGACTGTAATCGTCTACCTGGCGACTCCACAATCAGAGACTCCACCGGGGAAGATCCTATTGACAGAAAGGTGAAGGGAATGACTAGGTATTAGCTTATAAGCTTTCTGCATGAACTTTTGTTATTCTTTATCAACTCATTTTTGTTTTTCCCTTCGCATATAAAGAGGATCATATTTTGATTTGTTTATTCGGTTGATCAACAACCTTCCTTTATATATCCATACTTGTAGGAATAGGCCATTCTTTCTGCCTATGTTGTAGATGTTGATCATATATCCTCAGCTCAGCCTATTCATAAGGATAAAATTCATATTGAAATCCCTCCTGGATTCAATCACCCTTGCATCCATGAGGAGGTTGAAACTAATCCACAACCTCCTCAAATCTCATCACATCCTGTTGTTACTATTGATCCTTTCCATTAGTGCGTTAAGCCTCATATTCATCCCACTTGTTTTCAAACTAGAATCAAAGACGGGTTGTTTAAACCTTTAAAGCTTCCATATCATCTTCATCCTTATCCTCTTGATTTCTTTAAATACCTTCCTCATTTTTCTGGGGAAGATCATGTGATAGTTGAGAGGCATGTGGAGGCCTTTGAGAACTTTGTTGGTCAATTTGAGATTGCTCATGATGATGTTGCCATGAGATTGTTCTCAAATTCGTTGATTGGAGATGCTTCTGTGTGGTTTAAATGTTTGGGAGCTGACTCCATTGGTTCCTGGGTTGAATTATGCAATGCATTTTTGAAGTGGTGGGGTGAGAACAAGTCCCTTGATCAGTACTGGGATGATTTTAATGCCTTTAGGAGAGGGCAAGAGGAAGCCTTGGCCATCTTCAATAGGAGGTTTTACCATGTGTATCCTAATATGCCCACAAAGATCATTGCCATGGTGTACTATGTCATAGCTCAACATTCAGAGCTTGTCCTTCACCTGAGAGAAAGGAAATCAACATCTTTATCTCAGTTATTCATGGATGCTGGGGAAGTGGAGGAGAACCTCCGAGCTTGTGGCAGGATTCAAAGTCAGTATCATCTCAACTTTGAGTGTAAGGAAGTTTTTTCTTGTTGTCCATATGAAGGAAAAGTTGTGGATGATTTTGTCTTCGAAGCATGTATCAATGAACAACCTTGTATTGATAGAAATCATGTGTATGAACAACTAGGAGCAACAGTTACTAATGTTCCTGAAATATATATTTTTAACAGTTATTTTCTTGATAAAATTATTGATTTAAAGGTTGATCATAGATATGAAAGACAACCCCTTTTTGATGAATATCCTAGTGATGATGAGCATCAAGCTTATCTTGTATTTGATCACTATGAAGACAATAAGGATGATGCAAAGGTTGGTCTTGTCACGGAAGACATAAAATTTGACCAGGAGCATACCTTAGTTAAGGCACATGAAGAGGTCATTTATGCACAGCCTGAAGTAAATCCACAGACATCAGTGGATCAACAACCACCTATGTCCATCCTTCTTCCACTTGTACCTACAGTTCACAGTAAGCAACTTTTGGACCCACAAATACCTATGGCTTTCTTTCAATCAAGTGTGCCTATAGGGGACATCAAGCAAGTTGTCAACAACTTTGAAAAAGTGGAGGTAACCTTTCGTAAGTTAATCATGTGTTGCCTTCAGTTTCATGACCACGTCGATGAGTACATAAAGTTACACTTTTCAAATGCTTTGGAGCATATAGGCTTGATCTTTTTATTAGCATTTGAAGGTAATATGGGTGATCATAAGAATGAAATTAGTCAGTTGTCATGCTTTCCTTGTCTTTTATAGATCATGTGCAGTGAGGCGAAGGATTCAACTATCAAACAGATTAAATGGCTATTTTGTAAGCTTGATTTCACCTAGCATTTTGTAAAAGTCGGTTAGTTTAGGTTTTGTACATAAATAAGATCTTTCTCGAGCATGGGTGTTTTCTTTCCTTTTTATAAGTAGAATAGTGTACATGTTGGCCTTCGGCAAAATGTTTTGAGCTCGACTCCATAACCCAATTCTTAAGGCGACTAGAACTGCTTGTTCTTGGCAACTCGCAGGGAGCATGCCATCCCCTGTGGAGCCAAATGTTATCACATAAAGTTGTCAAGGGCCGCAGCCATGAGCACAAAGCACAACACTCTGAGAGACTCATTCCAGGCCCAAAATCAATGGCCAAAGCCTGAAATAGATCTGGGCCGTTTAATTATCCAGAATGCCACGCGTCATCAGATCCTCAACTCTAGAGGTTTTGCTTAGAGGGAAATGTGGTTTGAGAATTGAAATTCCGAAGGTCGATCTGCGAAGCAAATCTCGATCATTGTTTTGAAGGGAAAAATCTGATCCGTCAATCTAAAAAGCACCAGAGATGAGTCATTGATCAGAGGGCCTAATCTTAGATTGCAAGATCAACGGTCACACCAAATTGCAGGGTTGGAAGGTGTGCACGTTTTAAAATCTCAAGGGTGGGTCGCAATTAGAACCATGGTTTTTTGAAAGGGACGTGAGGCGGTTCATGGTGAATTGCGGGGACAAAAGAAGTTTTCTTTCAAATCATCCTTGACCGCACCCACAATCATGCAATTACGTGAGGTCATGGCTCGAGGTCACAGTGTGAAGGGGTGATGAAGAAGGAGCTGGCATCTGAGGCTCAAGATTTCGTAAGCACAAAAGAGGAAGGTCACGGGTTTCATAAGACCTGTAGTAAAGAGTCGCCAATAGCACACATCAGCCCCTAGGCATACGCTATCAGACTGCCACCTGCAAAGCTCGCATTGGTCACAGACGAAGACCATTCATGGCCTCGAGGTGTCATGGATGGACTCACAGAAGTCATTGGAACTGTTTGAGAACAATTATGGGTGTCAGACCCAGTCCTAATCCTGATGAAGGCAGTTACTAAGAATGAGAGTGGTGGTTGAGACCTTGTCTCAACACATAAATGGAAAGATAGAGAAGGTCCAGACGGAATAGATCGCGTCTGACAACATAAGACAGTCTGCACAAACTGACAGAGCAGGCGCCGACTGAAGGCTTTGAAGGCAGTGATCTGATCACATTCTTGGTGGTTGCAGCATTTTAGTATATATAGGCAGTTTTGATTTTTGTTATGGTGGATGGTTGAGCAGTGCTCCTGTATTGTAAACTTTTGATGAAGAACACTAGTTCTCTGGTTATGTATTTGTTTTTTAGATATCTTGCTTAATGAAAGTCAACTTCTTCTCCATCTTGTTTTCCTTTGATACTTAGAGAGTTCATGTTTGATTGATTCACATGGATTGTTGTAGAAATATTATGATAAATGTTCGATTATAATACTGTTATGATTTCTTTCAGCTTCCTTGAAATTTGAATCCAAGAGGACCTTGCGTTTAAGTTTTTCCTCCTTAGGTTGTTGGAAAATCTGATGTTCACAGCAGACCTCTACACCTTTCTCACTAAATCTTCCTCCTATTCACCCTTACGCCAACTTACTGACTGAATTTAATCAAGACCTCACCTACAGGTGCATACCAGTCCATTTTTCAGAGTTAAAACGATATCATCTTGAGTCTGCGCCCATTTGACCTCTTTAAAACCAACCTGTGACATAAAACTCATTTACATTTACTGTATAAATTGATGGGTACTGGGCTTATCCTCATTATAGTCTGAGGGTGATTCCTAGTGCTAATAGGACCTGTCAACACCCTTATTTGAGACATATCTCATTGGATTCCCCGTTTTGCGTAGATTGTTGACACCTATCATTTTAAACTTTTTTTACCTCCCCAAACCCTTATTTGAGACCTATCTCATTGGATTCCCCTTTTTTCCCTGATCATTGTGATACCTATCATTTTTTACCTTTTTTTTTTACCTTCCCTCACCCTTATTTGAGACCTATCTCATTGGATTCCTCTTTTCACCCTGATCGTTTTGATACCAAACCCTTATTTGAGACATATCTCATTAGATTCCCTTTTTCACCTGGATTGTTGACACCCATCATTTTAAACCTTTTTTTACCTCCCCGAACCTTATTTGATACCTATCTCATTGGATTCCCCTTTTTTCCCTGATCATTGTGATACCTATCATTTTTAACCTTTTTTTTACCTTCCCGCACCCTTATTTGAGACCTAACTCATTGGATTCCTCTTTTCGCATTGATCATTTTGATACCAATCATTTTTTTTTTAAAATTGTGACCTGCCTGCATCCCTATTTGGGACCTACCTCATTGGATTCCCCCTTTCGCCCTGATCATTGTGATACCTCTCATTTTTAACTTTTTTTTTGCCCCTGTGGCCCACTCATCCACTCATGGCTCCCACTCACCAAGAAGAAACCAATCAGAAAATTAGTACTGAACTTACTTCCCTTCAGGCCCAAGTAAATAGGGACATTTCCACCATTCATGCAAAATTGGACTATATCCAAACTCAAATCAGTACCCAAATCACTGAAGTCCATTATGCTCTCAACGAATTCATGAAAAAATCCAGGGTCCTTCCTCCTCTGACCCGCCTCTCTCTACTGAAGGTTTTGAATCAAACCAACCTCTCCACTCTCATTCCAACTCCCAACCTCATGAACCTTGTTTCCCTAGAGTCGAGGTCAACAAATTTGATGGATCAGATCCACAAGCCCGGGTTACACAAATGGAACACTATTTCTCCCTGCATGGTATCACTAATGAGTTAACTAAGCTTTGTTATATATATGGAATCCTCTATTTGGATCCGGAAAGATGGCAATGGTGGCAATGGTGTCACACTATACGCCAATGGTATGTTGCTTGGTCACATTTTGTTGTAGAGTTGTATGAATGCTTTGACACAGGCACACACCATTTAGGATGTTTGACCAAGTTGAAACAATCTAGAACAATGGAAGATTATATTGTTGCTTTTGAGCATTTGGCTTTCTGAACAAATGGTATGACATATGCTTTCTTCAGAGAATGCTTTATCAATGGCCTCATGGATGAAATTTGCGCCCAAGTTATCATGGCTCACCCTTAGACTTGGTTGGAAGCCACTAAGCGTGCTTAGGAGGCACAACATGTCATCTTGGCCCAAAGAAGAAAACCCCCTTTTGTCCCCCACCCTAAAACCAACCCCCTTACCCTTTGGGCCACTCCTCTCAAGGTCCACAAGTTAACACAGGAAGAAATGGATGAATGCCAACTCAAGGGTATTTTCTATAATTGCGATGATAAATACTTTCCAGGGCACAAGTGTAAAGAACAAAAACTTTTTATGGCCATTTCCAAGGATGTTCCTGATGAAGATGTTGAGGTTTCACCTGATGTAGCGCTACCACCAACTGATGATATTACACCACCCTCGGATCCTCCCGATGTTGAACCATTGATTTCGCTACATGCTCTCATCGGTTTTTCAGCTCTTCAAACCCTCAAATCGATTGGTTACATTAAGCACAAGAAGTTCATCATCATAATTGATAGTGGCATCACCCATAATTTCATTCATCACTGCATTTCCCAAGAATTCAATTGCTATATCCACATTGTCGACAATTTTCATATCATGATTGCCAATGGGGGTTCCATGAAATGTGGAGGGCGTTGTGAACAATCCGCTTACAAATTGGTCATTATAACTTGAAATCTCACATGTTTTCTATTGATATGGGTAGTTGTGACATTGTTCTTGGTGTAGAATGGTTACGCACCCTAGGACCCATACTCATGGATTTTAAGGAGTTAACCATGTAATTCCAACATGAAGGCCAGCAATATAAATTCCAAGGAATTACCATAGTCTCTCTGGAGATCATCAGTTCCCACCGCATGGAAAAGTTACTCAAAAACGGTCATTCTGGAATCATTTCACAACTCCATTCCGTTGAAGCAGTTGAGACACCCTCGATACACCCAGATCTTCAAGCTATCTTTTCACACCATCAAACCATTTTCCAAACACCCCAGGGCATTCCCCCTCTCGTGGTGACCATGATCATTCCATTCCTTTAATACTAAGCAGTCTTCCTCCCAATGTTTTCCCTTATCAACATCCTTTTGCTCAAAAAAATGAATTTGAGAAAAATGTCCAAGAACTATTACAAGTAGGTGTTATCCATCCTAGCACTAGCCCTTATTCTACCCCTGTTGTCATGGTTCTCAAGAAGGAAGGAACTTGGTGCATGTGTCCTGATTTTTCGTTCCCTCAACAAACTTACCATTAAGGACAAATTCCCCATTCCCGTCATAGATGAACTTTTGGATGAACTTAGTGGGGCTCAATACTTTACCAAACTCGACTTCCATTCTGGCTACCACCAGATACGTATGAAAGAGGAAGACACTCCCAAGAAAACAGTTCACACTCATGAGCACCACTATGAATTCTTGGTTATGCCCTTTGGTCTCTGTAATGCTCCCTCCACTTTTCAAAGTCTCATGAATCATGTCTTTCGTCCTTCCCTCCATCACTCTGTGTTAGTTTTATTTGATGACATTCTCATCTATAGTAAAACATGGCCAACACATCTCACCCATGTAGATCAAGTTCTCCATATCTTCTCCATGGACAAGCTTTTCATTAAAAATTCTAAATGTGATTTTGGTGTCTCTAAAGTTGAGTACCTAGGTCATATTGTTGGCAAGGATGGTGTAAAGGGTGGATCCTAAGAAAATTGAAGCTATGTAGAATTGGCCTCACCCCAAAACTATTAAAAGTCTGTGTGGTTTCCTGGGTTTAACGGGATACTATCATAAGTTTGTTCAAAATTATGGAAAAAAAATTGCCCCCCCTAACAACTCTCCTTAAAAAGAATTCCTTCAGTTGGACTCCAACAATAGACCGATCCTTCCAATCCTTGAAGGACATTATGTGCACTACTCCTATATTGGCCCTACCTGATTTCACCAAGACCTTTGTTCTAGAATGTGATGCATTAGGGAGAGGAATCAAAGCAGTCTCATGCAAAATGGACGCCCTTTGGCTTTCACCAGTAAACAATTGTCAGAGCAACATTTGGGCCAATCGATCTATGAAAACAAATTGATGGCTATCTTGCATGCAATGGACCTATGGCTCTCTTTTGTATTGAGAGAATGATCCCAAATTAAAACGGACCATCAAAGCCTCAAGCACTTCCTTGAACAATACATTTCATCCCCAAAGCAACAAAAATGGGTGACCAAGTTGTTTGGCTATGATTATGAGATCATTTACAAAAACGGTAAAGAAAATGTGGTGGTTGATGCTCTTTCTAGGAAATATGAAGAAGAAGGTTCCCTCTTTTCCCTCTCATCCATTGTCACATACTGGATTTAGGTTGTTCATCAAGAGTGGTTGCACAACCACAAAATATCCAACCTCATCCAAAAATTGCAACAAGATCCTCAAGATGCTCCAGGGTACTCTTGGCACAATGGCGATTTTTTCTATAAAGGTCGTCTATATTTAAGCAAACATTTGACACTTAAATCCAAGGTGCTCTCTAATTTTCATGCTTCTCCTATTGCAGGGCATTCAGGTTTTACCAAAACTTATGAAATGGTCAAACACTCCTTCTTCAGGGATGGTATGAAACAGGATGTTCGCACCTTTGTGGCAGAATGTGATATATGTCAGTGCAATAAGGGTGATACTATCAAAACTACTAGCACATTCCAACCACTTATGATTCCACCTATTAGTTGGATGGATATTTCTATGGATTTCATTGTGGGGCTACCCAAATTAGGAAATAAGTCAGTCATCATGGTGGTAGTGGATAGTCTCTCCAAATATGCTCATTTCTGTGCTCTTCAACACCCATTCAAAACATGGCTCGAATTTTTATGGATAATATATTCAAACTTCATAGAATGACTCATTCTATTGTTTCTGATCGTGGTCCAACTTTACTAGCAATTTATGGAAAGATTTATTCATGCTCCAGGGAACACAATTGCAACTCAATACAACCTATCATCCCCAGACATATGGCCAAACAGAAGCAGTCAACAAGTGTTTATAAACATATTTGATGTGTTTTGCATCAGACTGACAACATTAATGGGTTTAGTGGTTACCCTTAGTTGAATGGTGGTACAACACCTCTTACTATACTGCCACTCGCATGACTCCCTTTGAAATAGTCTACGGACATAAGCCACCATCAGTTCTCCCATACATGTCAGGCGTCTCCAACGTTCAGGAGGTTTATCGCAATCTTACAACACACATGACCATTCTCTGTACTCTCAAATAAAATTTGGTCATGGCTCATAACCGCATGAAGCAACAAGCAAATCAAGGTAGTTCTGAACGTCAATTTGTTGAAGGGGATCACATGTTTCTCCATCTACATCCATACAAGTAGACTTCGCTCAAATATCAACAGTGTCAGAAATTGCCCCCTAAATTTTGTGGTCCTTATACTATTCTCAAAAGGGTGGGACCAATGGCCTATCAATTAGCTTTTTCCAACAACTCCAAGCTACATCTGGTTTTTCATGTCTCTTTCCTGAAGAAAGTGGTTGGAAACAAGTGCCATGCTCAGACCAGTCTACCAGAGTTGGATGAATAAGGTTCCATTTGGTTGCAGCCAAAAGCAGTATTGGACCAACAAGAGCGTTGTCTCCATCAGCGCACCATACCAGAAGTCTTAGTTCAATGGAAGGATACTCCACCAGAAGATGCCACCTAGGAGATGACTACTGTTCTGCAGAAATTTCCTCATCTTAAGCCTTGAGGACAAGGCTCTTTTTAAGGCGGGGGGGGGCATGTTAGGGACCTAACCTCTCTAACCCCTCACATAGATAGAATAATATATTTTCCATGTAATAACGATCACCATTAGTTAATAAGGCCTATTTAATAAATATGAACAACTCGATGTAAGAAGACCTAATAGAAGCTTTTGCTTCTAGAAAGATCTTCATCCAGAATGTTCTTTAGAATATAGAATTAGTATAAATAAGAGTAGGAGGCATGATAAAGCTTTGTCTTGAGAATTGTTGTAATAGAGATCTTCTCTGCTGGAGGTTTCCCCCTCGAAGAGGCAAGTGAACATTGCTTCCTATCAAATAACGATATTGTTTTGGTGTTGTGGTTCCATATATTTTGTTGTTTCACTGCTATCTTTATGTTCTATGTTGTTATTCTGTTGGTATTCACTGCAATATTTCTATTTTCTGCTATTATAATAGATCTAGCGCCTAATAGAAAGAAAAATACATATTTTAGATGTATAGAACACTTCTAAATAGGTCTTCCCCTTAATCATATGAAAATATAACTCTTAGAAAACTAGCATAGTAGGAATTTTCCACTAGGACTCAAAAAGACCGAGAAAGAGAGAAATCCCTCTCTTTTAAATAAACAATGTCCACTCAAAAGTTGTTACATAGAAACAAAAGTCCTAAAGACTTCCAACAAGAACCCATGCAAGATAAAAATTTAAAGACATTCCAAACCAAAGAGCCATAAGAAGTAAATAGTAACATAAAAAGGACAGGTGAGTGACCATAGAAAGACCATCTCTTAACTCATTCAGGATTATCTATCCTTCATTTATATGATGTTCCTCTTTTGAAAGTGTGTCAACACTATATTGAGTTCCCCCAAAACATGACTGAATGAGATGAAATCAAATCTGACATTGATCTCCAAAAGATTATTCCTTGAAGGCCCAAGCATGACATTGTGAATATGTGAAGTTCTATCCATCTAGTTAACTACCAAAGAAGAATATCCATATATCTAAATTTTTATAATATTCCTATCTAAAGAACATTTCATTATTAATTTTAGAGCAGTCAGCTCAACTAAGTTCTTGGATCTAGCACCAAGTCCTAATTTAAATTTTACATAATGTTCATTTGAGAAATACAAAACTCCTCTAGCTGAAATTTTGACCACTCTGAAAAACCCCATCAAAGAATCCCCAACAATAAGAATTATCTATTTGAACCTCCTGGATTTGTCATGACACATTTTCATAGTCTTGTGTAATGCATTTTTGACCTAAAGAATAAATATAGGAGTAAACTTGATATATTGTAATGAACTTGTCTTTAAAGATTGGATGAGTTTCATGCCAACTAGGTACCCCACGAGACCAAAATTGAAACGACTCTGTATTTTCATAAATCCCTTTTCAAAAATCGTCCTCATAGGCACTCTTGAATTGTGTTTTCATGCCACACATTATCAACTCCTATAATATTTTTTACCTCCTTCCACAATGCATGTGAATATGGGCAATGTGTAAAGAGGTGGAAATTTGTTTCACAAACATCTATGCACAACATACATATGTTTGGGCCCTACTTGTTTCTCAATTGAAATAAATCCCAAGTTAGTACCTTATTCTTCAAAGCCGACCAAAAGAGGGTTTTGGATTTTTTAGGAGCCTTCGACTTCCATAGATGGTTCCACCACCAACATGGCTCAAAATTGATTGTTTTAAACATTACTTTATAACCAAATTTAGTAGTGAAATCTCCCCCTATTTTATTTTTTACCAAGCCAACTCATTAGGTTCATCTTTCAGTCTAATGTGAAATTTCTTAAGATAAATAATACAAATTTTCCATTTGTTTATCTGTATACATTCCAATCCAAAAGATTTAATTGAGCGACATCCTTGAGATCATATGCTTATATTCACTTCATTTTCTACTTGACTCAATGTAAGGGAACCCTTTAGATGTAAAGTATTGATGGATTCATCAAACAATTAAACCCTCCACACAACCCAAAACAACATTGAAACCAAATCTCACTTTTTCTTGGGATCCTTCCTTCCAAGCTAATTATTCTCTTATCAACGACAACGATCTTACTAATGCTTTCCATTGATTGGACTCATTCCTTGTGTATTTCATTGGGTTTATGATCTAATCCAAAAATAAAATAAACTTGGAGCAATGCATTCTTGTTCTAAAATTTCTCTCAAGAAAGACCCTTTTGACAATACCTTTCAAAGGTTCTTTGTTGCCAATGATAACCCAAATACAAGAACATTTTTAAAGCTCCACTCTCCATTTCCTTAGGTATACCAATTTTCTTCCATTTAAATAATGAGATGCAATCTTTTTTGCATTTTCTAGACCAAGAAAAGTTGAACATGTCTTCCTAATATACTCTAGAACACCTTTGGGAATGAAATCTAGAGAATGGCGAAAGATTGGGATAGCCTCCAACAATTATTTAACTAAATTCATTCGACCACCTATCGATGACAACCTATTACTCCAATGGCTAATTCAAGATTCAGTTCTCTCTAATAACCAACCCCAATCCCTTTTACCCTACCCATTAAAATCCTAAGTATTTAAACCCCTCCTAAGAAGTTTATCTCTCAAAATGGAAGTTCAAATAGTTATCTCTAAACAACATCGACCTCCAAACCATTGAAATAATAGTAGATTTTTTCATATTAATCTCCATTCTTATCTAGGCCTTTCCATACATAATTAAAATTTCCTTCAACTTAGTAGATTCTCCAAAGATCCCATTTATAAATAATAAGACATTCTCAACAAACAAAATATGAGTGAGATTACAAGAACGATCTATATTTACTTCTAAAATAGTTCTAGTTATTTTTCCTCCCTTATAGCCTTGATAAGGCCCTCTGCTACTAACATCAAGAGTAATGGGGATAAAGGGAAACCTCGATGAAGGCCTTAGGAAGGTTGGGAGAATTTTGTAGCAAAGCCTTTAAGTAGAAGGGTAAAAGAGATGGTAAAGACACAACCCGTTATCCACCTCTCTACTAGATAATTGAATCCTACTTAATGAAGCAGGAGCCTTAATTACAACCAACTAGTCTAATCATATGCTTTCGACAAATATAGTTTCAAGACAACTACTAGGTAGTTTTTAACTTTAATTTAATGAATACCCTCCTTTACAACCCCAATTTGCTTCACAAATTTGTTTATCTGCCAAGATAACAAGTTGTTACTATGATATAACATCTAATAATGTGTTTTTGACCTTGATTGCTAGAACCTTTGAAATAATTTTATAAAGAGAATTATAATGTGATATAGGTCTAAATTCATTAAAGAATTTTGGTTTGTCCTTTTTTCAGTATTAGTGTTGATTAAGGTTGGTTGTCATTGATGTCAACCCTTGAAGAAAGCCCTATAGCACAAAGGTTTGGGTAATGGACCCAATATTGCTTGATGTAAATATGACTCATTATTTTTTTGTCATGGTTGATAAGAAGTAAATATGGATGAACTCCAAACTGGTCCCCTTATGGTGAAACCCCTCACTGGAAGATGCTTTGTGGAGTAATAGAACTCATGCTTAATTGTGGAATAATGAGATGAAGGAAAGTGAATTTGTCAGGGAAAGTATCCTAGATGGATAGTTCTTGTCATGTCATTTTCAGTGGTATGTGGAACGTCACATAATTCCTCACGGTTAGAGAGTTATGGCCATGAGAAGTTGGAGACCCCGGGTTTGGCTAATGGACCCAAGTTTGTTTGATGGGTAACGGTATGAGTTATGATATATTTTCAGATAATACTATTCTATATGGATATTACATGTCATTCCATTTCTGGTGGTATGTAGAACGTCACATAACTCCTCACGGTTTGAGAGTTATGGCCTTACGAAGTTGGAGGACCCTCATATGTCATCTAGAAGCCCCAAAAGGTCAAAGTAGTCAAAGTGGTTTAAGAGATTTTAAAAGGTAAATAATAAAGTGAAGTGAGGAGTGTATTATAATTCAAAGTAAATACAAAATAAATTATTTCAATAACAAATTTAATGGAGAAATTAGAAGTGGACCCAACCCTAAAATAAGGAAAGTGGGCCAAGTGACCTAGAAGATGTTTTTAAAGAAGCTACTTGGAGAGTATAAATAAGAGGAAAGGCTCTCTCATTTGAATCACACTTGAGCATATTGAATATCAATATGTGTCTAAGGTAACCAAGGATATCTAAACTGGAATTCTGAGTGAAGGTGAAGAAAAGAAGGCTGAAATGCAAGGAAGAATAAATTCTTTTGATGGTGCTTTCTAAGGTTGTTATTTACAGGTCATCTCACCATTTTTGCTATAACTTTTTTTTTATAATGATTCAGACTGTGAAATTGCCATGCAAGTGAGAAAACATATTCAAGTATCTGTGGTAAAAAATTCATCTTGTGGGTCGCTGTATTTTGGGAGTTACACTCCATGGAAAATAGGGTTTGTGGCTAGTCCTGAAACTAGTCAAAATCAGGTGTTTTGGGTAAAAACGTCATAACTTCTTCTTAACAGATCAAAATTTAGTGAGACCAAATGTGTTGGTTAGGGTACAGTATTTAGTATGCTGTGTAAAAATTTCAGATCAATTCATCAAATTTTTTGTGCGGGACACGCTCTACAAGGTCGCTCTCTAGAATAAGATAGAATTAAGCAAGGTATGCAATTTTTGCTATAACTCCTTTTCTGAGAGGTTCCAAGTAGTGACACTTGGAGGAATTGCATAAAACACACTGAAGAACATTGTGTATTAGTTTTAGATATTTATACATTACATGTTCAAAGTTATGATTACTTCAAGTTAGGATTGTTGACTAGTCCAAAACTAGGCATGTGAGACTAAATAAAAGTTTGATGAAAATGTTAGTCTCTGTTGAAATTACTAAGACAACTGAGAGGGGGGGTGAATCAGTTGTAAGTGAGATTAAACAATTTAAAGTCTATTAAAACATTATTAATATTTCTTCAAGTGATCATCAACAATATACAACATATGGACAGTAAAAGTAAAGAGCAACAGTCACACATAAAGTATACACAGAGATAGATTTTCATGAGAAAACCCATAAAGGGAGAAAACCTCTTCTTCTTCTAAATGATAGGCAGTATTTTAAGTTCTGTACATCATCTATAATTGAGCACCAACTCAATGTGAGGCTGCTACCTCTGTTTTACAAGCTGCAACTTGTTTGAGAGCACCAACTCTCTAGTTTCTCTAGCACCCACTAGAAGGAAGCACCAACTCCCTTAA
>ML776788.1:875852-888953 GCA_009831015.1 Picea engelmannii
TAGTTTTTACTATCTCTTCTTCTAAGGCTTCACACCTGACTTTCTTCTCTGACAATTGTTGTTTTAGTATGTCTTCTATTTTCTTTGCCTCTTCTAATTCCACTTTCAGCAGAGCAAAGTCTTCATCAGGTTTTTTACTGTCTCATTTCCTTCATAACTGCTAATAAGTTTATCCCACATTGCTTTGGCAGTATCAAGATGCATCACCTTTACAAATTCATCTTCGGCAAGTCCATTCAAGATAGCATTCATCCCCTTAGCATTAAAACTAAACTCTAACTTATCATTCTTGGAGGCTAGCACAACAGGCTTTGTATATCCAGTCTCTACTACATCCCAAACATCAACACCTAAGGCCATTAAGTATGTTCTCATTCTAATCTTCCAGAAGGCAAAATTTGTTCCATCAAACAGAGGGGGCTTAGAGGCTAAATTCCCTTCATGACTTGTCATGTTTAAGCTTATAGATCTACCTTTGAATAAAAGGAACCTGCTCTGATACCAATTGTTGAAATTACTAAGACAACTGAGAGGGGGGGGTGAATCAGTTGTAATTGATCTTAAACAATTTAAAGTCTATTAAAACATTATTAATCTTTCTTCAAGTGATCATCAACAATATACAACATATGGACAGTAAAATTAAAGAGCAACAGTCACACATAAAGTATACACAGAGACAGATTTTCACGAGGAAACCCATAAAGAGAGAAAACCTCTTCTTCTTCAAAATGATAGGCAGTCTTTTAAGTTCTGTACATCATCTCTAATTGAGCACCAACTCAATGTGAGGCTGCTACCTCTGTTTTACAAGCTACAACTTGTTTGAGAGCACCAACTCTCTGGTTTCTCTAGCACCCACTAGAAGGAAGCACCAACTCCCTTAATGTTCCAGCACCAACTGGATGGAAGCACCAACTTCCAGTTACACAGGCTCCAACCTGTATAACAGAGAACACTTGTTCTCCCTTGCACCACCCTACCACCCTGGTTTCTCTGGCTGCAACCAAATGGAAGCTACAACTTCTTGTGTTCAAGCTCTCACTTGAACCTCTGAGGACAACAGTCCTCTCGAGCACCTCCCAACCTCCCTAGAATATGAATGAATAAATAAATAGTCAACTATGCAGATAAATCAATTCTTACCAATCTTTCTT
Organism: Picea engelmannii; assembly: GCA_009831015.1. Taxonomy (NCBI): domain Eukaryota; kingdom Viridiplantae; phylum Streptophyta; class Pinopsida; order Pinales; family Pinaceae; genus Picea; species Picea engelmannii. Next base: position 877,010 of record ML776788.1, read on the forward strand.
TGTTCTGTAAATCTACTCTTCTTCTAACTATTCTACAATTATTCTCTTCCTCTGTCTGTTTAGCAGGTCTACTCTACATCAACTTGTTCTATCATTCTGCTCTGCTTCAACTTGTTCTGTTATTCTACTCTAAGTTTCATCTCACACTGTGCATATTCTTAATCTCACACTGCACATTCTATGATTTTCCCTTTCTTACAGTTTCATTCATTTTTCATACAGAACAACCAACCACACATAGTCTGTCTTATTTTCTTTTATACACTCATCCACGACGGTTCCACTTCGCATTTCCTTAGGAAAAATAAAGACAATTGTCCAAGAAACTAAAACGCCAACTCATTGGCAATCATGAGTCTGTTTCGCTAACAGATTCGTAACTGAGGAGTTAACTGAGAGAGAGAACAGTAACCCTCCGATCTTTGTTCAAATTCACCTGTACCATTGGATTGGCTTCATGAGATCTTGCATTCATTTCGACATTTATGTGGCCAAGCTTAGCACCTCTAGCTTCTACCTCCATCTTCCATCGATGTGATCAATGGCTATGACCACGCGCTTATACATAAAGCGCTTTTGCGATTTCTCATTTCATGAATTTCAACACTATGCTCCATTGACTCCAAGTCAGCGAAATTTTGATCGCTTGCCATATGTCCTATGATTCGATGGTCCAGATCTGATCTTGATTCAATGGTTGCGATTGAATCGCGATTTCGCATATCGCGTTTTCAACATTCTTGTTGCATTGTTTTCTTTTCCTCTCCATGTCGCAATTCACGAAACTCCAATATGGAGTTAGATAAATGGTCCAGATCTGATCTTGATTCAACGACTGCGATTGAATCACGATTTCGCATATCGTGATTTTGACATTCTTGTTGCATTGTTTTCTTTGCCTCTCCATGTCGCGATTCGCAAAACTCCAATATGGAATTAGATCAACTGTCCAGATCTGATCTTGATTTAACGACTGCGATTGGATCACGATTTCGACATCCTTGATGTTCAGTGTTTTTGTCACTTCAAAGTCCCAATCCACGAAACTCTAAAATGGGGTCGGATCAACGATCCAGATCACATCTTGATCTGACGACTGCGATTAAGTCGCGATTTCGCATATCGCGATTTTGGGATTCATGTGGTTATTATTCTTTGACATATTCAACTCTCGATCCGTGAAAATCTGAAATGGACTGGGATCAATGGTCTAAGTCAAACCTTGATCTGACGGCTCAGATTACGTCGCGATTCCGCATATCGTGATTTCGGGATTCTTGTGATTGATATTACTTGACATATCCAACTCTCAATCCACGAAACTCCGACATGGATTGGAATCAACGGTCCAGATCAAACCTTGATCTGACAGCTCAGATTACATCGTGATTCCGCATATCGCGATTTCAGGATTCTTGTGATTGATATTACTTGACATCTCCAACTCTCGATCCGCGAAACTCCGACATGGACTGGATTCAACGGTCCAGATTCAACCTTGATCTGACAGCTCAGATTAAATCATGATTTCAAGAGGTTAGAGAAACATGTTCCTTTGACTCTCCAGTCAGCAAAATGATGATCTATCCCCACGTGTCCTACCCGTAAATGGACGGTCCTCCTTCTTTCAAAATTTTGTATGCCCACTTCTCCTTGTTGTACTTTAAAAAGTGTGCAGGTTCTCCTTGATCCAACGATGGTCGTGTCCTGCACTTGGATCTAACGTCTGAGATCTGTCCTCCTCTTTAGCACTCTTCTTGTTTACATTCATATCTAACGACCCTCGTTCTTTCGGAAATTTTGAATGGGATCCAACGATCAGAAATGCTTCTCAAACTTTACGGGCCTTCGATCATTCGATCAATGTTGCGTTGCCTTCGATCATTAGATCTTCCTGAACTTATCTTTTGTTTTCCTGTCGGTTACAAACTTCCTGTACTCATGCCATCTTCATTGTTGTACTTGCCATCAATGACAAGAATTCACTGTCTGTTAAATATTTTCCATTCGTTTTCTGTTAAATATTTTCCAACAATCTCTTGTTTTTAAAGTCAAGGAAGGTTTACAGGAATGTGATCATATACACCAGGTCTATTATAGAGCTATAAATAAGATTTGGATGATGAAATTGATGAGGGCTTTTGGTTGTGGTACATGTTGAGTACATGGTTGAGACAAGTAGTTGATGACTTGGCACACATACATGAGGTGTATAGTTGATGATGTTGGTACATATTGATGAGTCATGGTTGATGAGTAGTTGACACGTGATTGGTACATACTTGGTACATGGTTGGATGCACCATTTTATGGTACAGGTTGATTATAGGTTGGTGCATGGTTGATGCACTTATTTATGATACAGGTTGATTACAAGTTGAGGTACAGGTTGATGCATGGTTCATATTTATTGGTACAGTTTTACAGCGATATATCTCATAGTGATAGTGTGACATTGGTTCCATCATTTTACTTCTACTTCAAGGTGGCAGGACAGGGCAAGGACAGGTGGTTGTAGCCACCTTTCGGTTGTAGTCAAAGAACATTGGGGGTTGTAGACTCCTTCTAGTTGTAGCCAGAGAATTGGGGAGTTGGAGTTTCCCTCAGGTGTAGCCTGAGAAACTAGGGGTTGGAGCCTCCTTCCAGTTGCAACTAGAAAACAAAGGAAGTTAGTGCTTCCAATGAATGTAATTCTTTAATACATATAAGAAAAAACATTCCGTGGTTTTCTCTCGATTTGGTTTTCCACGTAAAACACTGGTGTACTGTGTATGTGTGTGATTGTTTATTTCTTATTGCTCATTATTGGATAATAACACTACATGGATATAACATTTGAAGAAAAACTATTATAATTACGCTATTACTGATTCACCCCCCCTCTCAGTAATCCAACAATTGGTATCAGAGCAGGTTCCTTCAGAAATCAGTTTAACCACTAAAAGGTAGATCATGGAGAGTACCAACTCGTATAAAAATAGAATACCACAGTTTGATGGACAGGAGTATGTTTTTTGGAGCATAAGGATGAGGACATATATACAGGCACAGGGATTTCAAGTTTGGCAATCAATTGTAGATGGATACACAACACCAACAGTTCCACCAACAAATGACAAAGTAGTGAAACTCAGTGAGAATAATTCCAAATCCATAAATGCGCTTTTGAATGGTCTCAGTGATACGGTATTAACCAAAGTTGCACATTGTAAATCTGCTAAAAAGATTTGGGACAAGCTTCAAAATATTTATGAAGGAGATTCAAAAGTCAAAGCAGCAAAGCTTCAAACTTATAGAGGTCAGTTCAAACAACTAAAAATGAAGAAAGATGAAGATATCGCGGCTTACTTCTTACGAGTCGAAAACAATGAATGTGGTCATAGGATTGGGAGAAGAAATCGAAGAATCTGTAATTGTTCAAAAGGTACTAAGATCTCTTCCTATGAGATTCAACCCTAAGATATCATCACTAGAAGAAAGATCTGATCTAAACTCAATAAGCATGGACGAACTACATGGAATCTTCACAGCATATGAGATGAGAATTGAACAGGAAAATCTAGATGTAAAAGAAGAAGCCTTCAAAGCATCCAAAAGATCAAAGCAAAAGAAAAAGGAACAAGAAGAATATAGCAGTAACAACGATGTCTCAGAAGATGATGAAGAAGTGGCCAACTTCGTCAAAAGACTGAACAAGGGAACCAACGGTAGGTACAGAGGTAAGCTTCATTTAATTTGTTTTAATTGTGATGGTATTGGTCATTTTGCTAACAAATTTCCTCATAAGAAAAAGAGAAATGATGAAGGTTACTCAAAAGGCAAACAAACATATAAAAGTAAAAGAACTAAAAAGAAAGTTTTCAAGAAAAACTTTTGCACCAAAGAAGACATCTCATCATCAGATGAAGATGAAGTCAATGACAGTGAAATAGAGAGAGTTATATTCATGGCAGTAGAAGACTCTGATAAAGAAGACTCTGAAGAAGAATATGTAGAAGCATATGAAGAAGAAATTGAAGAGGCAGAAGTTGACTTCCGAGAAGAATTAATGAGTTCCATAGAATTTATTAGAAGAGAAAAGAAGAAAAACAAGAAACTACAAGCAGAACTAGATAAGAAAAAAAACACTCAAGAACTAGAACAAATGATCACAAAATTGAAGGTTCAAATATAAGAAGATAAGAGAATTGAAGAAGCACTCAAAGAACAGCTAGAAGGAAAGGACAAGATCATTGGGAACCTGGAAGCAAAGATTGTCACATTAAGAAATGATATACAAAAGAGAAATATGCAGAATAACTCAAAAGTTCTGGATGACATTATCAGCAGTCAAAAATCTTATCTTGACAAGTCTGGACTTGGATACAATCAGACAGAAAAAGGATCAAGCTCCAAAACAATAGAGCAAGAAACAAATCCAAAAATTTATGCAGAAACAATCAAAGGGGATAAAAAGATATACAAGGAAGAGTACAGGGACACTCCTCCACCGAGAAGATTCAGATTTCATAATCAACAACAGATAGATAGGCCTCAAGAGGAAGAAAGATTCATAAGCGCACCTCCTTTCACAAGATCTTCAACTACCAGGTATCAAACTATATTTTTTGGTTTATGTTATGCATGTAATAATTTTGGACATAAAGCTGTAAATTGCAGAGCTAACAACAGGAACAATAACTACTTTGAGAGCCATACACAAAGGGGTTATTCAAGAAGACCTAGTGAAACACAGAGAAGAAGTTACAACAGGTTTGAATCTTTGAGCACTGAAGTGGAATGTTACAAATGTAACAATTTTGGACACATGGCCAAAAATTGCAGAATGACAGTCCCTCCTAAAGAACCTAAACAGAGTCACAAACAAGAACCACAGAAAATGACATGGATAAGAAAACAAGATCAGTATAGCAATGAATAATGCACAGTTGCTCTACAAGCTAAACAGAAGAAACATGGTTGGTATGTTGACAGTGGATGTTCAAAACACATGACAGGTGATAAAGACAAGTTTCTTACATTACGAAAGGAAAGAGATGAATCAGTCTTCTTTGGAAATGACGATTCGTCCAAAATCATTGGAAAATGCACAGTCCGAATTGGGAACAAGAATGAAAAGGCAAAAAATGTTCTACTAGTAGAAGATAGGAAACATAATATTTCAAGTGTGATTCAAATGTGTAACCAAGATCCTAAAGTTACTTTTGATTCACAAAAGTGTGAGATAAGAAAATAAGGTTCAGGGAAATTGGTCGCTACAATTGCAAGAACTTCAAGCAACATATATGTGTTAAGCGAAATGGGAAATGAAAAGTGTTTTCTAGAAAAGGAAGATGAAAGTTGGATATGGCACAGAAGAATGGGGAACATGAATTTTGATAACCTTGTCAAAGTCAACAAAAGAGAAGCAGTCAGAGAAATGCCCCAGATCACGAAACCAACCAACACTTTATGCAAGCATTGCCAACAAGAAAAGCAAACAAAGACCAGGTTCAAATCAAAGGAATATTCAACAACAAAACCACTGGAAATTGTGCATACTAATCTAGTTGGACCAACTACAACAAAAGGCTTAAAAGGTGAGAGATATGTTATGTTATTATTTGATGATTATACAAGAAGGACTGTAGTTTTTTTTCTCAAGGACAAATCAGAAGCTTTTGAAAATTTCAAGATCTACAAGGAAATGGTTGAAAATGAGATGGATTCAAGAATCAAATGCTTAAGATCAGATAATTGAGGAGAATTCACCTCAAAGGAATTTATGGACTACTGCAACAATCATGGAATAAAAGGACAATTCTCTGTCGCTGGGACACCTCAACAGAATGAAGTTGTTGAAAGAAAGAACATGACAGTATAAGAAATGGATCGAACAATGATAATGGATTCAAAGTTGACAGCTATTTTTTGGACATAGGAAGTGCATACAACAATTCACATTCAAAAGAGAGTAATGCCGAGAAACAACATTGATAAAACTCCCTACGAGCTATGGAAAGGAAGACCAGCAAATGTGAAGCACTTCAGAGTTTTTGGAAGCAAATGCTACATCAAAAGAGAAGATGGAAGAATGGGAAAGTTTGACTCTCATGTGGAAAAAGAAATACTTGTTGGTTACTCAAGTACAAGGAAAGCACACAAGTGTTACAATCTAAGATTAAACAAAGTTGTGGGAAGCATCAACGTAACAATTGATGAAACAGACAGACCAGAATCAAAGAAAGAAGAAAACAAATCAATGGAACAACTTTTTGAAGAAGAAGATGAAAAAGAAGAAGAAGAGGAAGATGAACATGAATAGAATCCGACAAAAATAGAAGAGCAAGTTCAAAAATTATCTCCAAAGACACATAGCAAACGAGTATAGAAGAATCATCCTTCAAATCAGATTATTGGAAACAAAGATGCAAGAGTTGAGACTAGAAGAAAAATATGTTCACCAGAACAAACACACCTAGCACTCTTATCTACAATTGAACCAAATTGTTTTGAAGAAGCCAAGAAGGATGAATTTTGGAATAAGGTCATGGATGAAGAATTGGATCAAATAGAGAAAAATGACACTTGGGAATTGGTTCCAAGACCAAAGATTAAGAATGTGATCGACACAAAATGGGTTTTCAGGAATAAATTGAATGAAGATGGACAGGTTACAAGGAACAAAGCTAGATTGGTATGTAAAGGATATGCACAGATTGAAGGAATTGACTTTGAAGAAACATTTGCCCCAGTGGTCAGAATGGAAGCAATCCGTTTGCTTTTAGCTTATGCATGTTCAAAAAATGTTAAAGTATATTAGATGGACGCAAAATCAACTTTTCTAAATGGAGAACTTGAAGAAGAAGTTTACATTGAACAACCAGAAGGATTTCAGTTGTCAGATAAAACAGACTATGTGTGTAAATTAAAGAAGGTCTTGTATGGTCTAAAACAAGATCCTAGAGCATGGTACTCCATACTGGATAAATATCTACAGTAATCAGTGTTCAAAAAAGGAAGTGTAGACAACAACCTCTACATCAAGGTAAGTCAAGGTAATATTTTATTAATTGAAGTTTATGTTGATGGTATTATTTTTGGTAGTGATGATGACAGGTTAAGCCAGAAATTTGCAAAAGACATGCATAATGAATTTGAAATGTTGTTACTTAGAGAACTATCCTTCTTTCTGGGACTTCAGATACGTTAAAGAAACCAAGGAATTTTTATTTCTGAAACCAAATATATCAGAGAAATGCTAAAGAGGTTCGGAATGGAAGATTGCAAACCATTTATCACTCCCATGCAAACCAGTTGAAAGTTGAACAAAGATGATGATTCAAAGTCTACAGATCAGAGGCAATATAGATCAATGATTGACAGCCTACTATATGTGACAACATCCAAACCAGATGTAATGCAGGCAGTTAGACAGGTGGCATGATTTCAAGCAGCACCAAAGGAACCACATGTATTAGTAGTAAAGAGGATCTTCAGATATCTCGAAGGAACATAAGAGTTTGGATTATGGTATCCAAAAGGAAAAGATCTATCACTTATTGCCTACACAGATGCAGATTGGGCAGGTTGTATTGATGACCAATGCAGCACTAGTGGAGCAACTTTCTACTTAGGTGAATGTTAGGTATCATGGCTAAGAAAGATATAATCATCGGTATCTCTATCTACATCCGAGGCAAAGTATATTGCAGCAAAAACATGTTGTACACAGGTTCTTTGGATGAAACAAACTTTGACAGATATACAGGTTGTGTATGATGAGCCCATTCCAATATATTGTGATAATACAAGTGCCATCAGTATCTCAAAAAACCCAGTGATGCACTCCAAGATGAAGCACATTCCAATCAAGTATCACTTTCTACGGGAATAGGTTGCAGAAAAGAACATCAGAGTTGAGTATGTGGGCACAAATGAACAAGTGACAAACATCTTTACAAAACCATTTCCACGAGAAGCCTTTGAATATCTTCGCCATAGACTTGGAGTTATTTCTACTCCAAAAATGAATGTTTTTTGAATGCTTATCTTATATGTCTTAGATGTACACAAGGAAGCAACATAAGAGGACAGTCTGTCAGGGGGAGCAGCCCCAGATGGAAAGATACCTTTACCATTGATGACAAAGGGGGAGAGATTTATCAAATGTAGAGGACAGAGACATGGTTCCAGGGGGAGCATATTTATTAGATGTAGAGGACAGAGGCATGGTTCTACGGGGAGAAGATTTATCAGATGCAGAGGACAAAGGCATGGTTCCATGGGGATCATGAGTGATATGATTTCAGTATTGCATCAGAGTGTTGTCATCAATGCCAAAGGTGGAGATTGTTGATTAAGGTTTGTTGTCATTGATGTCAACCCTTGAAGAAAGCCCCATAGCACAAAGGTTTGGGTAATGGACCTAATATTTTTTGATGTAAATATGACTCATTATTGTTTTATCATGGTTGATAAGAAGTAAATATGGATGAACTCCAAACTGGTCCCCTTATGGTGAAAGCCCTCACGGGAAGACGCTTTGTGGAATAAGAGAACCCATGCTTAATTGTGGAATAATGAGATGAAGGAATGTGAATTTGTTAGGGAAAATATCCTATATGGATAGTGCTTGTCATGTCATTTTCGGTGGTATGTAGAATGTCACATAATTCCTCACGGTTAGAGAGTTATGGCCATGAGAAGTTGGAGACCCCAGGTTTGGGTAATGGGCCCAAGTTTGTTCAAAGGGTAACGGTATGAGTTATGCTATATTTTCAGATAATACTATTCTATATGGATATTACATGTCATGTCATTTCTGGTGGTATGTAGAACATCACATAACTCCTCACGGTTTGAGAGTTATGGCCTTACGAAGTTGAAGGACCCTCATATGTCATCTGGAAGTCTCAAAAGGTCAAAGTGGTTTAAGAGATTTTAAAAGGTAAATAATAAAGTGAAGTGAGGAGTGTATTATAATTCAAAGTGAATACAAAATAAATTATTTCAATAATAAATTTAATGGAGAAATTAGAAGTGGACCCAACCCTAAAATAAGGAATGTGGGTCATGTGACCTAGAAGATGTTTTTAAGGAAGCTACTTGGAGAGTATAAATAAGAGGCAAGGCTCTCTCATTTGAATCACACTTGAGAATATTAAATATCTATATGTGTCTAAGGTAACCAAGGATATCTAAACTAGAATTCTGAGTGAAAGTGAAGAAAAGAAGGCCGAAATGCAAGGAAGGATAAATTCTTTTGATGATGCTTTCTAAGGTATGTTATTTACAGGTCATCTCACCATTTTCACTATAATTGATTTTCTATAATGATTCAGACCGTGAAATTGATATGCAAGTGAGAAAACATATCCAAGTATCTGTAGTAAAAAATTCATCTTGTGGGTCGTTGTATTTTGGGAGTTACACTCCGTGGAAAATAGGGTTTGTGGCTAGTCCTGAAACTAGTCAAAATCAGGTGTTTCGGGTAAAAACATCATAACTTCTTCATAACAGATCCAAATTTAGTGAGACCAAATGTGTTGGTTAGGGGACAGTCTTTAGTATGTTCTATAATAGTTTTAGATCAATTCATCAAATTTTTTGTGTGGGGCACGCTCTACAAGGTCACTCTCTAGAATAAGACAGAATTCAACAAGGTATGTCATTTTTGCTATAACTCCTTTTCTGAGAGGTTCCAAGTAGTGACACTTGGATGAATTGCATAAAACACACTGACGAATATTGTTTATCTGTTTCATATCTTTATACATTACAGGTTCAAAGTTATGATTACTTCAAGTTAGGGTTGTTGACTAATCCAAAACTATGCATGTGAGACTAAAGAAAAGTTTGATGAAAATGCTAGTCTCTTGTTTTTAAAGTCAAGGAAGGTTTGCAGGAATGTGATCATATACACCAGGTATATTATAGATCTACAAATCATATTTGGATGATGAAATTGATGAGGGCTTTTGGTTGTGGTACATGTCGAGTACATGGTTGAGACAAGTAGTTGATGAGTTGGCACACATACATGAGGTGTATAGTTGATGATGTTGGTACATATTGATGAGTCATAGTTGATGAATAGTTGACACATGATTGGTACATACTTGGTACATGGTTGGATGCACTTTTTTATTGTACAAGTTGATTACAGGTTGGTGCATGGTTGATGCACTTATTTATGGTACAGGTTGATTACAAGTTGAGGTATAGGTTGATGGATGGTTCAGATTTATTGGTACAATTTTATAGCGGTATATCTCACAGTGATAGTGTGACAGTGGTTCCATCATTTTACTTCTACTTCAGGCTGGCAGGATGGGGCAAGGACAGGTGGTTGTAGCCACCTTCCGGTTGTAGCCAGAGAACATTGGGGGTTGTAGCCTCCTTCTTGTTGTAGCCAGAGAATTGGGGAGTTGGAGCTTCCCTCAGGTTGTAGCCTGAGAAACTAGGGGGTTGGGGCCTCCTTCTAGTTGCAGCTGGAAAACAAAGGAAGTTGGTACTTCCAATGAATGTAATTCTTCAAGACATATAAGAAAAATCATTCCATGGTTTTCTCCCAATTTGGGTTTCCACGTAAAACACTGGTGTATTGAGTATGTGTGTGATTGTTTATTTCTTACTACTCATTATTGGATAATAAATCTACATTGATATAACATTTGAAGAAAAAGAATTATAATTACGCTATTATTGATTCACCCCCCCCTCTTAGTAATCCAATAATAGGTATCAGAGCAGGTTCCTTCAGAAATCAGTTTAACCACTGAAAGGTAGATCATGGAGAGTACCAACTCGTATAAAAATGGAATACCACAATTTGATGGATAGAAGTATGTTTTTTTTAACATAAGGATGAAGACATATATGCAGGCACAGGGATTTCAAGTTTATCAATCAATTGTAGATAGATACACAACACTAGTAGTTCCACCAACAAATGACAAAGCAGTGAAACTCAGTGAGAATAATTCCAAATCCATAAATGCACTTTTGAATGGTCTTAGTGATACGGTATTCACCAAAGTTGCACATTGTAAATCTGCTAAAGAGATTTGGGACAAGCTTCGAAATATTTATGAAAGAGATTTAAAAGTCAAAGCAGCAAAGCTTCAAACTTACAGAGGTCAGTTCGAACAACTAAAAATGAAGGAAGATGAAGATATCACATCCTGCTTCTTACGAGTTGATGAAATAGTGAATGCAATCATAGGATTGGGAGAAGAAAACGAAGAATTTGTAATTGTTCAAAAGGTACTAAGATCTCTTCCTATGAGATTCAACCCTAAGATATCAGCACTAGAAGAAAGATCGGATCTAAACTCAATAAGCATGGACAAACTGCATGGAATCTTCACAGCATATGAGATGAGAACTGAACAGGAAAATCTAGATGTAAAAGAAGTAGTCTTCAAAGCACCCAAAAGATCAAAGAAAAAGAAAAAGGAACAAGAAGAATATAGCAGCAATAGTGACGTCTCGAAAGATGATGAAGAAGTGAAAAACTTCGTCAAAAGACTGAACAAGGGAACCAACGGTAGGTACAGAGGTAAGTTTCCTTTAATTTGTTTTAATTGTGATGGTATTGGTCATTTTTCTAACAAATTTCCTCATAAGAAAAAGAGAAATGATGAAGGTTACTCAAAAGGCAGACAGACATATAAAGGTAAAAGAACTACAAAGAAAGTTTTCAAGAAAAACTTTTGCACCAAAGAAGACATCCCATCATCAGATGAAGATGAAGTCAGTGACAGTGAAACAGGGAGAGTTCTATTCATGGTAGTAGAAGAATCTGATAAAAAAGACTCCGAAGAAGAATATGAAGAAGCATATGAAGAAGAAATTGAAGAGGCAGAAGTTGATTTCCAAGAAGAATTAATGAGTGCCATAGAAGTTATCAGAAGAGAAAAGAAGAAAAACAAGAAACTACAAGCAAAACTAGATAAGAAAA
>ML776788.1:930951-956577 GCA_009831015.1 Picea engelmannii
AGTGCCAATGCCAACCTTGGTTATAGAGTCTGTTGACTAGGTTAGGGATTCATACTTGGTTGAAACAAACTTAGACTCAAGATCCCATCAAAAGTTCAATGTCTACTGGTTTTACCCACTATGAGAAGGTAACCATTAGTAGACAACTCCCATAATGGAAGTCTTGGTTTTGGTCCTATGCCTCTAGAACACTCTATAGGACCTTATTCATGAGATACCTCACCAGATTTAGTTTTACCTTGGTTGCGAAGATGTCAAGCTTTGAATCACCTACTTTTAGCAATCTCATATCCTGTAGGTCTACAACACCCTTGTGGATAACATCTTCCCTACTTTACTGAGTGATAAATTGTTAATAGATTCCATGTCATATAGCCTCAGATAGCAGTGCAAATTGCATGCTTCTTATAGCTATGTGATTTTAGTGCATCATTTTGGATTTTTAGTATTTTTTGAGTATGGGAGTGGATGGTAATGACTAGTAATAGTGGAAAAGGTATGAAATGGATGGATTTTTGATATGAAGTGAATGGATTTGAGAGATTGAGTGATACACATGTTGGATGAAGGTTGCATGTCTACTAAAGTTTATGCATGGGAGGATAGGTATGATGGTTTAAATGTTGTGATGAAGTGTTGAATTTATAAGTGGAGGTTTGAAATATTTGAATATCATACCTTCATATATTCCATTGACTTGGAACACTGGTATGACCTATAAACTATCCAATGTTTTGAAACTACCATCAATAAGGATCAAAACTTGTAATGTTGTAGGTATGCCTATAGGTGTCATTTTGAAGTTGACCCAAGCGATTTTTCTTTTATGGATGACTGTTTTGGCACCTTTTTGTTTGTTTGATATTGGTTGGTAATGTCTCATTAGTTAGGAGGACTATTATGTCATGTTGCATGGTGCTAACTCATGCTGCATGTTAATGCTGAATTTGTATTGTAATTGTACAATTCCTTTATAGTACTCGTACAAGCCTAGGAGATACTCATTTTGGACAAGAGAGTAGGACATATAAATTTGCATGTTGCAAACTATTGAGAAAGCATTGTATGACCCTTCTAATGCGTTGGATGATTTCTCATTAGTGCTATGTTTTAGTGTGCCATATCATTAGTGCTCTGTTTTAGGATCTTGTCATATCCCCGACCTTTCTTCTTTATGCCATATTTTAGGAATGGATCTATTTGTTCTTCTATGACTGTCTCATCCTATAGTACTTGGAATCTAGTAGTGAATGCATCATTGACATCCTACCCATCCTAGGACTATCTGATAACAACATGAATACTATTTTCACTGAGAGGGATTTCTAGCCAAATCCCACCTATTTGAGTCCACGACAATTGTAGCCACACACACTTTCTTATCATTGGAGATGTCCCCAAGCATGGGACATCTAGGAGAATGGTGATCCCAGATTTAAACAATGGCTTGAATAATGATAAGAGCATGGTCTGGTCCCTCCTTAGTTTTGAGTACTTTTCTATGGAAAATTCAAGGAACAAGGCGAGGTCATGGATATCATAATCCATCAGTTGCACCTGCTCCACATATCATTTCAAATGCTCATCCTTGCTAACATGCACCCATAGGTTGATTACCTCCTCTAGGTAAACTGATTATTGTACCTATAGAATGGGGGTCTTCTCCTTCCTCAATGTTTAGATTCATGGCCCATCATGCCCTTGAATTAATTGGTATTGTACATGGTGGAATTTTTCTCATGGTGGCTTTGTGTAATATCATCATCCACAAATAATCCATCATGAATCTCCTTAGAATCCCATCCATCACCAATTTATACAACTGCCTTGTTATCAAGTGATAATTAGTCACATGTACCACTAGCTTCCTTTGCCAACACTAATCACAATCCTTAGGTGCTAAAATTGAATTGGGGAATTCAATGAGCTCTGCAAATAAGTTTGATATGAATTCCACATGAAAGAGACAAACATCGAGTAGTTCATGAACTGTACCTGTGGTTTAACTATTATGTATTTGGGAATGATGATTGGGCCCATGTTTTACTTCCTTGGCTTTACTACCACTTCAAAATCAAACTCTTTGAATTGAAATAACCTTTAGTAGATTTGACCCTCCATTTGAAAGTTATTACTAGGCTAGGAGGGCACTATAACCAAGCTTGTTCCTCCCTCCATTAAAGCCTCAAGTATGTTGATAAATTGCAAGAGTATAAGGGGCATAGAGTGAGTTAAACACATTTCCATGGACATTTCAATTTCCTCTTGTCCCTCAAATCAATTTGGTTGTTCATACTATATTTCATAGTTGTGATAATCATGGGAGATATTGCAAAATAATCCCCCTCACCCCTCCCCATTTTGGATCATTTGACCCTAATTCAAAATAGTACCCATGTTTCCCATGGCATCTACTTCATAGTTTAGATGGTGAAGGACATGGTAAAAGGTTATTTGTTAAAAATGGACAAATATTCATTTTTCTCTTTCTACTAATATGTACAAGCTTGAGGATATCACTTTTGAGAGCTTCCTCATTTCTCAGATAATCACAATGGAATTTCCAATGACCACAATATTTTTCACCTATCTTGCATGAAACAACATGAGACAAAAAAAATACATATATTTATCAATGGTTCAATTTTTACAAATCCAAATGGGGTGCACTATTCATCATACTGTAGAGAATCAGATATGCGAGTTTGCAGTTTGGTGACTGGTCGAGCCTCAACGTCGAGCGGGGTCCTCTTCTCTTGGAAGGCTAACAAAATATGATGTCTGGGCCGAACCTGGGAGTAACCCAACCCCCTTTTTTCCGTTCTGTCAAGGCCCAAAGAGGAAATAAGCAGTAGCACGAAGAACGTTGAAGATATGAAAGGTAAAACCATAAACCTCTGTTTCGTCAAGGCCCAAAGGGGAAATTCAAATAAGCACGAAGATGTAAACCGGGGAATGCATATATGGACAGATCCAATATAATTTATACCAGGTGGGAGGGCCAAAATGATCTCAGAATCTCCTTGTTCTTTGGAAATCGGGCAAAGGGAAGATTGTAGTTGCCCAGTGCCCATACCACAAAATCGGGGCGAATTAAACCATAAACCCCGATTTTACCAAATGGCAGGGCGAAGATGCTATCAGAAATTTCCATACTTCTAGAAATTTGGCTAATTGAAGCTTGTCCCTCCAAATTTCAGGGGCGAAATATAATTTTTTTTCTTCTATCCCTCTTAAAAATATGGGCTAACCATGTACACAATTTTTCCCCTAAAATAAATTACGGGTTAATGATATAAGTTTAAAAAAATACTCCAATAAAAAAAATTCGCCCAATAAAAAATTGGAGGCCCCTTAATTTCGCCCATGAGCGAAATTTCTCCCCTAAAATCATCTATGAGATTCCTGTGCATTATTTTGGTGCCTACTCCCCACCTCCCTCCTCTGGAAACTTTGGTATGCCCTCTTTCAGAGATATATTGTGCAATCTTCTTTTAATAGTTTGATGGTTTAGGAAGCTCTGACTATCACTATTCCTTTGGTGAAAGATGTTGTATTAAGGCAGTGATTTATAGTTTGAATGTTTTGATTTTCCAGTTCATTAGTTTGTGGCCACGTCAAGTTGACCGACACAAATGGATTTCAAATCTCTAGCGACCCAAGATTAAAGGAGAAGCATTTATTTGCCCATGTGTAAAAGGGTTTTTTGTTGTGATTTTTGATAATGCTGATGAAAAGGATTTAGTTTTAAAAATAGGTCCTCGGTTATGGGGAAAATCCGGTTTATGCATGAAACCATGGACTCCTTCTTTTGATCCAATGAAAAATACCTTGTCTTCGGCTCCATTTTGGGTTAGACTTCCAAACTTGCCTCTGCATCTTTGGGGTTTACCCTCTCTTCGATCCATCAGAAATGATTTTGGGAAATTCCGCTACAAAAGTGAGGAAACAAAAAACTACAGTACTACCACTTATGCTCAAATATGTGTGAGAATGGATTTCAACAAAGGGTTTCCAATTGAAATAAACTTGTCAGGTGAAAACTCCTTCTAGTCTCAAAAGTTAGATTATGAAAATGTATTTTTTTGTTGAAGAGTTTGTTTTGAAACAAGACATAAGGAAACCCATTGCCCAAAAAATACCAAGGCAAGCCAAGAAACTCCAATGTAAATCAAGTTGGTGGAATGGTGCCAAAGAAGAACATCAAATGATCAACAAGGATGAGCCAAATGACCTATATCCACCCATGGATGAGCCCATTTCAAAATCAAAAGAAAATAGGGACAACTCTTCCAAAAAACAAGATGTGGATCCACATGATCCTGTGAAAGAGGAAGTTGTTATCCTTCAAGATCTGGACCAGGAAGCATCCAAAAATCCTGATGCAACACCACAAGATTCGTTGGATCAATATTTTTCTACTCCCTTAGATCTGACTTGAAAGGCAAGCTGGGCGGACTAGGTAGAAGAAGGGGAGACCCTTGAATGACATGAACCTCTAGATCAAGGCATGTTGGGAATGGAGGGAGACACACTTAAGTCATCAAAAAGAAAAGAAGTCCAGACTACAATAGTAAAGAAGAAAACATATTCTTCAGGAGCACAATCAATGGTGACAGGAAGTCGAACTTGTAATCCAATCTAGAAATATATTGTTTTTGTATCTTGTTATGTAAGCAATTTATTAAAATATTCTCATGCAAGAACTTCTCGAGTGCAGTTAGTTCAATTATAGCCTCTATCAACCTTTTGATATGATGTATGACTCCTTTTGTAAATTCAAATAAATGCTTAAACTTGTTGGAACTTAGCACTATGTAATAACTTGTTTCATTTGACACAACCTTCCTTTTTATAAATACAATTTTAATTTCAGTTTTTTTTTTAATATATATATATATATATTCTCACAATGTATATATAAAATGTAAGTTATATAACAAGAAGCACAAATAAAACAAACATTACTTACTTAGTTCAAGAAAAAAAATTGTTACAATTCCCTAAATCCAACGCCATTTAAGATACACAGATCTTGTTTATGCTCATAGAAGCATTATGCTACACATCTCTTCTTCAATCTAGAGCTCAAAATACACTCATAATACATGTTACACGATGCATTACACACTTTTCCACTCTTTCCTCATAAACATGATTGAGTTCAACACATCTCTTTATATATTTTTAATCTTTTTCTTCTTTAAACTTTGACCAAGTTTTGATGTACTTTCCTCTTTTTAGTGTAGTTGTGCCTCTCTCTTTAGGTCTTTCTTCCTTAACACCATTGGTGGCCAAGTTTAAGTTAGGGTAATATTATTTCAAAATGGTCACAGATCACATGAAACTTCAAAATTGAACTAAATCTGATATAGAAGTCGATGCGTATCCTAACCCTACATAGACCTAGGGTTTTGCGTTGAAGATTATATATGAGTTCTTGTGCGAAACCCTTTATTCACAAAGATGGTTGGTTGGTTATGAGTTTCGTTTCGCTTATACTGTGTTCTGATTTTAGGGTTTGTGTATTTCACCTTGGGATAACAGTAAATCTGTAGATACTAAGTGCCATATGACACTGTAAGTGCAGCTAATCCAGCCCAAGCCCTGAATCTTACCCATGGTTTCCATCCATCGACGGGTGCATTCAGATGCTTCGGGTGGACCTTTCGAGTTTATGGCTGGCTGGCAACCGAGAATCCAGATCAGAAAATTTAATAAAGTATTCAGGGTTATGCAAGAATGAACAGGGATGGGAATATATGCTCACAGGCCAATGATGAGTTATATTTTAGTTGGAATTACCGGCTGAAATTATATCATTTGATGACATTTTTATTCTGAGGCCTTATTGTGTTCATTTCTTATTTGACGATGTATTTAGTTTTTTTATTTATTCGTTCTTTAACTTCAAAGTTCAAAGAACTTCATCTGATACTCAAGAAGCTTTATTGGGTTGTTTCTCTATGCAATATTTGACAGGTTCGGTTTTTCGATTTTCCTCTTATCTTCATAATTATACGAGTCATAAATATCTAAATCCCGTACCTTCGAAGTATCTTGGAGGAGGTTGCTATGGGTGTTTAAGTGGTTGTTGGCTGTCCATGGGGTTTTTTAATGCAAGGTCTCTGTTCTTATTTTGACGGGTTGGATGTCTTTTAGGGTTTTAGTTTTATGTGATTTCACAATCTTATTTTGATGAACTTTTGTTTATGGCTTTTGATATTACAGCCCATTTTAATGATTATATAGGCTTGCTTTATTCTACATTTGCTTATTTATTGATTTAGAATTAGAATGATTACAATTTTGACTGAATTCACGCCAGTTTGATTTGGTATTTTTTGAAGGCAGTGTACACTATTGCCTAATCGACCGGTCTAGGTTTGCTTGGTGGGTGTATCAGTTTTACTTGTTCTTTCTGTTAAATATACATGAAATTGATTGCAGTTATTGGGTGTATCCATTTTTCTTTGTCCGTGTGTTTTTTTCTACAATGTTATGCCATTCAGTTGATTTATTTTTCAGCCATATTGTAAATTGTGATTTTCTTCATACCCATTATTTTTTTCAAACAAGTTCTTTACTATTTACTACATTATTCATTATTCATGCAAGTTATTTACTATTTACCACATTATTCATGCAAAAATGCAAAGTTCTTTACTATTTACTACATTATTCATGCAAAAATGTGATTATATATATATATTGTAAGAAATTTTGTGATTATATATATATATATATATACTGAGACCTCCCCAATTCTTCCCCAATTCTTCACTGCTGGAAGAGAGATCTCAGGTCTAACAATTTCAGGTCTACCTTGAACTAAATCTTAGGACTCTGAATATATATATATATATATATATATATATATATATATATATATATATATATATGTCACTTGTTATTTGGAAAAGTTTCACTTTCCTAGTTATTTGGCACTGCATGCTTAAGAGACTCATGATTGTGTTTCTGTTTCTGTCCCTGTTTTTGGAGTTGAATCTTCCATGGTTTGGAGTCTGCTGCTCTGAACCAATCTCTTTGACTCAGCTCTTTCATATGTTGCTTTTGTTAGTTAGACTTGGTTATCCTCTTTTAGAGCAGAGAGTCTGATTGGGCTTTTTTCTTTCAATGTCATAGCATCAAAATAGACCTGTTCAACTTCATAATCCAATTTTAATCTGTATTCAACTGAACTAATATAATCTAAATCAACAGCGATTCATATTCAACTCTTTATAAAGGATTTAATAGTAAGTGTATTCACGCGATCATTATTTTTACACTTCATTAACTAAATTAATATAGGCTTTGCAAATCGCTGTTGATCTGTTTTCAACTGAATTAAACTCTGAATTGTTATCGAAATCAAAATTGATTTGTGTTCAACTTTTCAGAGACCCATTTGGGTACACCTAATTTCTGGGTTTATTGAAACCATTATAAATGGAGTTTTGACTTGTTGTATGAGCACGGATCACATATAAGATCTAAATCAAAATTGATTGTATTGATCTTATCAAACTTATCAGAGAGACCTAATTATTTGGTAGATCTAATTTCTGGGTTTGTTTCTTCCATACCAAATGTAGATATTGAATTTCATTAATTACACGGAATGGAGTTTTAACTTGTATAACATTGAATCAAATATAAAATGCTTGGGTGTGGTCTTAAGACAAATCACCCGGAAAAACAATTGTGGGAGGGTTATCCGAAGATTTTGTTCTTAACAGAAATTACAAGATTACCATATCAAATTGATTCCATTAAAATGGATTGGTCTGGCATGTTAGCGTTTGTGAGAAAGTTCGTTTGGGTTTTAGATCTCTACATTACAGTGTTGTGTTTAATCAAATAAAACTAATGAAGTCATGATATGATAACTAATGAAGTCATGATATGATGATTTTGTTTTTATTTTGTGAATAAAAAGTGGATCCTTGTATTAATTCCAGTTGAGAGCTTACAAAAAGACTTGCATCCTATCTACTTACAAAGATGCTTGCAACCTATCTGTTGACAAAAGTGTCCACAGTCTATCTGCTTACAAAAATGCTTGAAACCTATCTGCTTACAAAGATGCCTTAAATCATTGGGACCGAATTGATGGTTCAGATCTCCTCGAGCACCAACAATCTAGATCCGCTCTCGCATTTTGTGATTTCGCATATCGCGACTTTGCGACTTGGGCTGGCAGAGCCCTCCATGTTTTGAGCTCCTTCCATGCTTTGAACTCCCGATTGTCGAGTTTTCGAAATTTTCTTGCGTTAGATCAATGGGACCAGATCGATGGTTCATATCTCCTCTAGCACCAACGGTTTAGATCTGCTCTTGCATTTTAAGATTTCGTGTACCACGACTTTGCGACTTGCGCTGATAGCTACCTCCATGCTTTGAACTCTTGATTGTCGAGTTCCTGAAATTTTCTCGCGTTAGAGCAATGAGACCAAATTAACGGTTTAGATCTCCTCTAGCACCAATGGTCTAGATCTGCTCTCGCATTTCACGATTTCGTGCTTTGTGACTTGGGCAGACAACTCCCTCCATGCTCCAAACTCTCGAAACTTGAGTTCTCGAAATTTTCTTGTGTCAAATCAATGGGGCCAGATCGATGATTCAAATCTCCTCGAGCACCAACGGTCCAGATCTGATCTTGCATTTCGTGATTTCGTGTATCGTGACTTCACGACTTGGGTTGACAGCTCCCTCCATGCTTCGAACTCTCGATTGTCGAGTTCCCAGAATTTTCTTGCGTCGGATCAATTGGACCAAATCGACGTTTCAGATCTCCTCTAGCCCCAACGATCCAGATCCGTTCTCACATTTTGCGGTTTTGCGTTTCGTGACTTCGCTACTTGGGCAGACAACTCCCTCCATGCTTCTAATTTTCAAAACCCGAGTTCCCAAAATTTTCTCTCGTTAGATCAATGGGACCAGATTGACGGTCTAGATCACTTACAGCATCAACGGTCCAAATCCTCTCTCACTTTTCGCGACTTCGCGAATTTGGGAAGCAACAACCTTCGTGTTCCTAACTCCTAATTGTGGAGGTCCCTAAATCATCTGCCAATTGATGTTCTTTTGCGCTCTCTCTTGAGCTTCTAATCATTTTTGACTTGGAAGAGATTCTAAGTAGACAAAGGTGGCACCTCGTCCGGATTAGGGCCATCCAGCTGAGCAAGCTCCTCGCATTGGAGCTAGAGGGGTGAGCTTTGGGACTGCCTCGAATCGTGGAGAATGATTTACTGCATAAATTCAACCCCTGCATTGGCTAGTCTATTTGCAACTTTGTTTGCACTTTTTCGCCGAATGTGTGAAGGGGTTAGAGTTAGAGAGGGTCTAAGAAGAGCCTAGAAACTGTAAAGAGGGCCAAGGAGGCACCAACTAGGAGTGATTTTCCCTGGATCTCTACCATACAGGATTTTTTGTTGCCAAGTCTATTATGATTTTAGAGTCTCCTTCAATGATCAGACATGTGAGGTTTTGATCTAGTGCCATTTGCACTCCTTTGATAAGACCCCAAAGCTCTGTTGAATTGTTTGTGTCGCATTCGAGATTTTCTGCGATGAGGCTTTGAATTTGGCTTACACTATTTCTTATGACTGCACCATAGCCCGAGTGTCTTGGATTGCCTTTTGATGCGCCATCAAAGTTGACCTTATGGAAGCCTTGCGGGGGAAGGAACCATTTAGAGGGATCGAGGGATTTTGAAAAAAAGGGGGGCTGCTGAGGAGGGGTGGAGTGTGCAAATGAGAAGCCCAAGGAGTTGAGAAGTGAGAGCTCACCTGGGTCAGTTGGGAAGTCTTCCTTGGTCCATGATTGCACCTGAAAAGTTTCCTAGAGATGTAGGAGGATTGTGATCCAGAGGAGGGTGAGAGGAGATGGATAAGAGTGAAAGATTCTTCTGTTCCTCTCTTTCCATAGTTGCCAAACTATGAAGCTTGGTAAGACTTGCTAGGTTATGTTCAGGATAGGACTTTTGAAGGAACCGAAACTCCAATCACTGATTGTATTTATGATGTTGTTTTTAACTCGTTTGGTTCTTTTAATGAACTGAGTGGCATGGTTCCAGATGTTCTCACTGAGTGGATAGTTATTTAGGAGGTGCTCCATGGTTTTTGCCTGGAGGTGGCAGATCGAGGGGTCGATGAAACCTCGTTTTTGAAGATTGTCCTAGGTTAAGATCTTGTTCTGGAGTAGAAGCTAGAGGAAAGTAGAGATTTTGCGCCAGAGTTTTGATTTCCATATTGTTGTCCATACGTTATCTTTCTGAAGGTTATGGAATTTATCCTGAAGAGTGTATCCTTCATTGAGAGTGAAGCTTCCATGAAGTGTGTATCCCCATCTGAGAATGTCTTGGTCTGTGCTTTTCCGGATTCACCTTTGGGTTGTAGCTTGTTTCCAGTGCTGTAGGTCACAGTCCATTGCCACTTCGAGTTCATGATGAGTAGATTTCCAGCTTCCTCAGGGAGAGCTACTGGGGGTGTTTGTCCACAAATCTGCCACTTTGAGAGTGGCCAGATCTTGAATGTGATTTTTGTAGGATTGTAGATTTTCTTCCAGTTGTAGGGGTGGCATTTGCTGCTAGGAATCCGTCCAGAATAGGGTATTCTGGCCATTGCGAACTTCCCGAAAAACATGTTCCTGAATGAGTGGCCGGTTTTTCCAGGCCGCATTCCACATCTTGGAGCCTTGGATTTGCTCCTGCATTCTTATGAGTTGATTTTGATGTGTGTTTGGGGCATATTTGCATTTCCAGAGTTTTTCCCACATCTCTGCTGTTGTTTTGAGCTATCTCCACCAAATTCTTGCTCCCATGGTGCTATTTAACTTTCTAGGGTCCCGAAGGCCCAGACCACTTGAAGATTTGGGCTTGCAGACTTTGTCCCAGCTGACAAGGGCCCATTTTTTGTTCGGGTTGTGTCCATGCCATAGAAAGCTTCTTTGTAGATTTCTTGTTTTCTTTATGACGGATTGGGGGGCAGCTAGGGCTGATAAGAGGTAACCTGGGATCGCTTGGAGGACCGACTTTAAGAGAACTAATCGGTTGAGGGAGCGAAAGGTTCAGTTGCTGAGACGGTTGGTGATGGAGTGTAGGAGAGAATCCCAGGAGATGTTTCTGGTTGCAGAGTCAGAGAGAGGGAGTCTCAGGTAGCGAGAGGGCAGAGTGCAGACATGGGTATTCAGAAGTTGAGAAAGGTATTGTTGGATTTCTATAGTGGTATTAAAAAATAAGAGTTGCGATTTCGCCAGATTAAAGGTGGTGCCAGAGGCTTCTCTGAAGTCAGAGAGGATGGAACTTAGTTTAATTGCTTCTTGCGCGGTGGGGATGTTCATTAGCAGTGTGTCATTGACAAATTGGCTGTGGGAGGATGTCGATTGTAACCCATGAAGAGGGAGGCCTTGGAGGGATCCATTTTGAATTGAGGCCTTGATATAAAGTCCTAGTCCTTCATCCATTATGACAAAAAGGAAATGGGAGAGAGGGTCGCCTTGCCTTATTCCTCTTGAGGGGGAGAAGGGTTGAGAGGGGACGCCATTGACGAGGATCGAGGAAAAGGTTGAGGAAATGAGGTTCATTATCCAAGAGATCCAATCCTTGTTGAAACCAAAAGCCGATAGGAGAGCTTTCATGTATTGCCAACTTAATTTGTCAAAAGCTTTTGAAAGGTCAAGTTTTAGAAGCATACCTGGAGTATGGGTGCTTTTGAGCGAGTGAATGATTTCATGGACAAGTATGACACTGTCCATGATTTGCCTTCTTTCAACATATCTTGATTGCTCTTTAGAGATGATGAAGGGGAGAATTGGCTTGAGTCTTAGAGCTATGACCTTGGAAATGATTTTGTAGATCACATTGCAAAGACCTATGGGTTTGAAGTTCTTCGGATTTGTGACCCTTTCTTCTTTGGGAATTAAAGTGAGGAAAGTGGCATTTAGTGTTGGAAGAACTTTGCCTGAGCTGCGAGATTCCTCCACCAACTGCCACACTTCCTCCCTTAACATAGGAGGCCAGTAAGAGTGGAAAAAGTCTGTTGTGAAACCATCTGGACCTGGAGCCTTGCCTATGGGTAAATTCTGAATACCCTAATCCACTTCTTCTTGCGTTATTGGTGTCATGAGAGCCTCATTCTGTTCTTGGGTGATTATAGTTGGGGTATTTTGGGTCACCCGCTCTATTGCTGAGGTGCGACCCACATTGGGTTTTGATAGGAGATCCTTGTAGAAATCTGTCAACTCGTGTGTTATTTCCTGATGAATTAACAAGGTGTTGCCTTGTGAGTCATCCAACTTTGTGATGTGATTGATGAGGCGTCTGTGGATCATGGAACGATGGAAGAATTTGGTGTTTTTCTCTCCCTCATTGAGCCATTGAACCTGTGATTTCTGTCTCCACACGATTTCTTCCTGCTCGTGTTTTTATTCTAGTTTCCTTTTGAGTTCATTCTCCTCCTGCTGCTAAGTGATTGTATATCCTGCATGAATGATTTGTCCCTGAAGGTTCTCTAGTTTTTGTTCCAGCATTTTCCTTTCTTGGAAAATGTTCTCAAAGACTTCTTTGTTCCATTTGCGCACCTGTTGTTTGAAATATTTGAGTTTTTGTTGGAAGCAATACATTTTTGTACCTCTCTGTGTTTTCGCAATGCTCCACTAGTGACGGGCTAGCTCTTGGAAATCTGGATGGGAAAGCCAAAATTTCTCAAATATGAAGGGTTTAAGCTTGGGGGTAGTAATAGTGTCAACCTAAAGCTGAATCGGCCAATGGTCTGAGCCTACCTTCGGGAGGATGTTGAAATCTACTAGGGGGCCTTCCAGAAGGAGATTTTTCGAGATGAGGAAGCAATCAAGCCTGCATGCTATTTGTTGGTGACCTGATCTTTTGTTGTTCCAGGTGTAGGTGCCATTGCCATTCTCAATATCTACCAGTTTGAGGTTTTCTATGAGTTCTTGGAATTTTGTGATGTCCTGCTCCATGCGCTTTTCCCCCCCTCGTTTCTCCTCCAGCATGAGAATCATGTTGAAGTCGCCCCTTATTATCCATCACTTGCCTTTTGTTAAAGAACCTAGGTAAGCCAGGGTCTGAAGAAAGAGGTCTTTGTCTTGGCTGTTTTGCGGTCCATAGGCATTTGTGATCATTCCTTCCTTGTCCGAGCCTATGGCTCTGTAGTGTGTTGTGATGGTACTTGGAGTGGAAAAGCCCTGATCAAGGATGACTGTAGCAGGATTCCATAGGATGGCCAAACCTCTTGAGGCCCCTTTTGAGTCTGCTTGATAGGATTCACAGTTACGCCAACATCTTTTGATGCTATCTTTTGCAGTTTGCCCTGCACATTTTGTCTCTTGTATCAGGAATATATCAGGGTCTTCCATTTTGATGTAGTTTTGGAGAATCCTTTGCTTGGATTTTCCATTTAGGCCTCTGATATTCCAGGGGAGGATCTTCATAGTTAACAATTTGGTGGTTGTGAGAAGGAGCTCTCTGAGAGCTTGTGAATCTGTCCCAAGTTGATCATATAGTTTCTCGCCTCCTTTATTAGCTGGTGAGTCGATTTTCTGCCCCGTCGCTTGTTTTCTTTTTGGTGTCTTCTTGGATCTAGGTTTGGGTCTATGCTGATTCCCAGCCTCGAGGTGGCCCTTGCTGATGAGTCTAGAAATACCTTGTGAACTTTCCTTAGTTGGTCCTCTGGTAAGGTATGGAGATCCTTCTTGTTGAGTACTTCTTCTAGCTTATCTAGGTCGATTTCTACTAGGTCCTGCTCATCCATTTCCATGACTGTGTTTTCTTCTCTTTCTGGTTCTTTCCTGGAGGCTGGGTGAGTATGCGGATCTGCCATATGCTGGGGTCTGAAGCCCTAGAGATAGCTGATCTTCCTTGCACTTGCTGTGTTCTTTCCTCGCATTCTTGTGGGGGTTTTCCACCTCTTCTGCCTCTAGAAGGCGATTGAGGGCTTCAAATGAGTTGTTGTTCGGGTTCTTTTTTGTCGTTGCTAGTTGTGGGCTTCTTCTGAGCTTGTTTTCTTTGATTTTGAACCTGGGTGAATCCTTCCTTTGGTTTCTCTTTAACTTCCTTTTTCGGGGGGGCATTTAAAGGGCATTTTTTGAAAAGGTGCCCGTGTTCATGGCATTTTCTGCATCTGAAAGGGATGTGTTCATAGTCTATGGTTTGGGCCCATTCCTCGTCTTGGTATTCTAGGGTAACTGTGCCTGACAAAACTTTGGAGATGTTCATGTAGACACAAATCCTTGCATATGAGGTGTATTTTCTCTGTTTGGTAGCTTCAAAAGATTTGACATAGTTACCTAAGGTGTTACCTAAGCGCATTAAAATTTCCTCTAACCAAAACTCTTGAGGTAGGGAATAGAGGCAGATCCAAATCGATGCATAGTCGAAGTTTTCCTTTTCTGGGCAGAAGCGATCCATCCAGAAATGCAGGCAGAGACCAACAGAGTTGTAGAAATACGGTCCTCCTTCGAAGATTCGGTCCTTGTCCTCCAGGTTGTAGAATATCACTATAAATAATCCTTTGGAACTTAGTTGAAGCTCATAGTCTCCCTTGGGGTTCCACCACGCCTTGATCCAACGAGGTAGGTCCTTTTCTTAGGGCTAGAGACCTAGGAATTTGCCTATGAGGGCATGGTCCCTGTAACACCTTGTTTCCCCCAATTTGTAACTTAAATCATAAAATATGATTACCATGCTAAGGCATGTGGACAATGTAAATGTATTATTGTTTGGGTTGCTAATAACTGACTGTGGGGGGTGAAGCCTTGAAAGCACTGACCATGATATCACTAGAGGAAGAATGTGAAAACTATACGAGAGGGTTCATTATATCAAATAACCCCAAATTTCCCTTGATGAGGATGATAAACCTCCTTTGGATCCCAAGGAGAGAAATCAGTTAATGAAGAAAGGACCAGTGGTTGAATTATCAACCACCCCCATGAATGAAAGCATGGGCTAGCTGCAGAATGTCAACCCGAAGTACCACAGAGACCTGCAGACCTGAGTTTCCTTCTGACAGAAGGAACGTGATGGGTACGAAGGTAAGATAGATACACATGGACAACCAGACAGGTGGAAAAGAGAAGACGAGCGCGCAAGCTCGTAAGGGGAATGCACATAGCTCTCCAGGGAATAATGAATAGAAGGACGCGAGCTTGATGCTGAGGGGACATCTGATAAATTTCGCCGAGGCCATAACAAAGAGAGATATCTGAAAGTTGCAGAGAACAGAACCCGAGCAGAAGCTGAACCCTCCTAATCGTTAGGTATAGTTTCATGTACGCATGTCGACCCTCCTAATCGTTCTGAGTCCCTTGGAGGAAGGAGTTGGTTAAGTTCAGGAGAGGTAGTGCAGATATGCACAGGCTCTCTGCGAGGCAAGCAGAGATCGAGAACCACTTAAGTTCTAGACTTGATGGAGTGCAAGAATAATGCATAAGACCCTTCTAAGTGTTAAGCCCAGGAGAAAGAGCACAATGCTCTTAAATCCTTCATAACTAATGAAACTCATGAAGAATAATGAGGTCCAAGCATCGAAAGGGAATATCCTTTTTCATTTAGAAGATGAACTGATGAGATCTGATTGGGAGGACCCAGGGTCTGTCGCGACCGTTAGATTTGAAGAAAGGGCGCGTGCATTAACGCCTCGACCCCTTTAGTGTTCATAAGATCACACATCAGGAGATTTGCACGTTGGCACGACTAAACTCCCAAAACCCAAAGTTGTGACGTGATCTAGATCGTAGATCTAAGGATCTATCGAGACCTTTCTTTGCTAAAATATTGTGTAACTGCAAAGAATATTCTTATCCCCTTTTGTGGATAAAGATAAAATATATTTATTATTGATCAGATCAATCCCCTTTTGTCGATTGATCATGTCGGGTATTGTAAATGACCAAATCCCCTTTTGCGGATTGGTCAAACCCTAATTGTAATAGGATAAATAAGAAGTCGGCCCCAAAATATATTAAAGAGACCCCAAAATATATTAAAGGTGGTTATAACCACCCAGAAGAAGAAGTCGGCCCTGCCAGTGAAGAGACACTTCCACACATGCCAAAATTGTATAAATAAGAGAGGCCATCGCTTCATTTAGACATACACACAACTCACTCATCTAGTGCACAAGTTTTGAAGGAAATTGCAGTTGCCGATGGCTGGAAGAAGGAAGAGAGAGAGGTGTGTTGCTCAGTGTTGGATATTCTTTGTTGTTTGGTTCATTATCTTGGCATTGTATTGGCTATCTATATTAAGGAAGTTTTGCTGGGTTTTCTTCTCCTTGAGGGTTTCCTAGGATAAATGCTTGTGTACTCTTGTGATTGTGTTTCTCTCAGTGATCCTGTCTATGCTATTGTTATCTAGTAAATTGAAAGTAACCTAATAATAGCAGAAAATTTAACATGGTATCAGAGCTAAGTTGAAGAGAGCATCTTTCACAGGAAAAATAAAAACGTCACTGTTGTCGTACATGAAAATTAGGGCTTTTTATTGAAGAAGGTTTTAAGCCCCAAGTCCATCTAGAAAGGTGCGCCCTACCTCAAGGAACATATTGGCATCTTCAGCGCATTTTTTCAGTGGCTAGATCTCCCAGAAAGTGAAACCCTAGTTTTCACAAAGTACTAGAAAACCAGAAGTACCAGAAAACCAGAAGCACCAGTCTAGAAATCCGCAGATCAAGTTTGGAGGGGTAAAAGTTGGATTTTCTGAAATCTAAACACACCAGGCTACTCGCCTTAGTCCAGTGCATCTTTTGATGAGTTCTGTTTTCAGATCCAAGAAATTTGATTTTTTTATTATTTCTATAGCCCAGAGGGCTAGGGTTTCTACTGCAAGAAAGAATTACTACCAACATGAGGGTAGAGGACATGCTAGAAGGATCTAGAAACTTCAGATCTTGGAAGCATAGGTTGCAGATGATCCTAGATGAGAATGATCTCCTAGAACATGTTACAGTGGGTGTACCAGAACTAGATGAAGAAGAGGAAAAGACCAAGCATAAGAAGAATGAAAATAAAGAAAAGAGAATCGTGTCAGATTCAGTAAAGGATCACTTGATCCCTCATATATCTGAACTACAGACAACAAGACAAATGTATGAAGCACTCAACAGGTTATATGAAAGAAAAGACATTATCCAGAATCTTACCTTAAGAAATCAACTTCGTAATATGAAGATGGACAAATCAGAATCTGTCACATCCTATCTTATGAGAGTTTCTCAGATTAGAGATTAGCTTGCAGCTATTGGAGATGTCATTAGTGACAAAGAACTTGTAACCACAACCCTAAATGGGTTTCCAACATTTTGGATTCCTTTTGTACAAGGAGTGTGTGCAAGAAGCAAGTTACCCAAGTTTGATAAGTTATGGGCAGATTGCACACACGAAGAATCTAGACTTGCAGACCAACATAAGAGATTAATTGTTGAAGAATATGAAGCTTTTACAGTTCAAAAGAAGAAAAGAAGTTCCTTCAGAAGGAACAATAAAGAAGCTAACTCCGTAAGAGTTCCAGACAAGAAGAAAGTTGTTTCAAAGATCAGATGCTACAACTGTCAAAAGTTGGGACACTTTTCCTATGACTGTCCTCAAGGAAAAGGGAAAAGAAAACATCAAGAACATGTGGCAGAGGAAGAGGAATCTCCTCCCTCAAAGAAAGCTTTAGCAAAAATTAAGGATTATGCACTTTAAGTTGAAGATAGTTGATTTGAAGAAAGATAACAAATGGTGGAGTCTGTGGAGCCTCCCCACACAAAAACAAAAGATAAGTATTCATGTTTATTTATAGTATCTTGTTTACTTCAATACTTTATCATTACAAGTTAGATTTTTGTGAGAATGTTAATTAACCTCGTTTTACTTCAGTGTCTATGTAGACTTATGAAGGAAGTATCAAAGAAGAGGATGGAGAAAGAGATAAAATATTTATTTCATGTATGATCACTCATGAGAGTGACAAAGAAGTAAGTAAGTTTACAAGTCTCGGAAGAAAGAACTTATGCCGTGAATTGCAGAAGTTAGACAAAATGACAAAGACATATGATATGGTGACAGTCAGTGAAGACCAAACAATATCCGATATTCATGTAGGAGCAGGAGGCTCCTAAAGATGCAAAACAAAAATATTCAAGATGAAGAAAAAGATGGATACTCAGATATAGTGGATGAGATGCAGGTAACTACAGGGTTCTCCAGTACTGTTCTTATAGATGCAGAAGGAGCAGGTTGATCCTGTATGAAGACAGAAATAAAGAAATATTCGAACTCAAGAAGGCACCCAGGATATTACAGAAGAAAACTTCAAGGATGATGACTAGAAGCTATTAGCTTGGTGCAAGAGGGAGCCATGTCTCCGAGTTCGAAATGAAGGATCGTGATTTGATGCAGTTAGAAAAGCAGATGGATAGTGCCTAGGCATTTTGGTCAATATGAAAGCTATCTAGTAGATGGATGGTGCCCAACAGATGGGTAGCATGGTATTATACCATTGAAACATTTTGGACCATAAGAGATTCTTTTAGATCCCATAGCTAGACCTTTGTAGAGAAGGAAGATACCTTCATAGAGAAGGAATGAACAATCCCACAGGTAGACCTTCGTAGAGAAGGAAGAGACCTTCGTAGAGAAGAGGAATGAAAAATTTTCCAAGGTTGGCCTCTGTCCAAGTGTTGAGTTTTAGATACTCTAGGGACATGCTAGAATACCCTCGTAGAGAGGGGTGTGACCACCCTCGTAGAGAGGAATGTGGATGTTTCTCCAAGGGGCAGCGGGCAAATACTCTCCTCTAGCTAAGGATTGAGTAGCCTGGAACACAAACCTTGACCATGTGGAATGGTTAGTTGTCTATTGAGGTTTGTGTTGTGATCCTGCGCGGATCATGGAAAGGGATTCTAGTCTTGCCCAAACTAGCATCTTAACTTATCTAGTTCATGTGGGATGACTAGGAGTGAAGCTATGGTAGTAGTCCTCCCCAGTGGATGGGTGAGATAGATGACTACAAGAGAAGGGAGAACATAAAAGGAATGACAAAGCTCATATAATATCTTCTGTGTGAAGATAAGACATCTTCTGTGTGAGGATAAGATATCTTCTGTGTGAAAATAAGAAAGAAAGAGTATCTTCTGCGTGAAGATAAAGAGAACAAAACTTTCAATGATTTATAGATATGCCAGTCAGTGATCATGATGCCAGATGACCAAGTGGATGCCTCCAGTTATCCAGTTGATGTTGTTATCCAGTTGATGATGTTACCCAGTTGATGATGTTATCCAATGGATGCTACTACCTAGTTGATGTCAACATCCAGTGACCTGTCAAAAGATAAAGAATATTCTTCTTGTTAAGAGGGAGTGTTAAAATATTGTGTAACTGCAAAGAATATTCTTATCCCCTTTTGTGGATAAAGATAAAATATATTTATTATTGATTAGATCAATCCCCTTTTGTGGATTGATCATGTTGGGTATTGTAAATTGTTAATGTTTATGCCATTATTATAGTTATTTGCATTTCATTAGATAAGAGCATCATAAGAACAAGATCACTGAGAAATACACATTCACAAGAGACACAACATTTATCCTGGGAAACCCTCTAGGGGAAGAAAACCCTGCAAAAACTTCCTTATCATAAATAGCTTATATAATGTTCAAGAGATAACTCAAACCAATACAAAAAGTCCTCCCCAAAAGATGCACCACTCTTCTTCTCCTCTCTCCAACTGGTAATTGCAGCTTGCCTCATAATATAATGAGCAAGTGAGTTGTGTCTAAGAAGTGAGGCGCTAGCCTCTTATTTATATCAATCTTGCACGTGTGAAGAGTCACCATCTGGCAGGGCCGACCTCTCACTCTGGGTGGGTAAACCCACCTTTAATTAATTCTGGGTCTTCCATTATAACTGCTGGGGCCGACTTCTTATTCAGCACTTTGTAATTGTCCGATGACCAATCCGCAAAAGGGGATTTGGTCCTTATACAATTACCGACATGATTAATCCTCAATGGGGATTAATCCAATAACAATAATAATAATAATGACATGATTAATCCACAATGGGGATTTAATCCAATAACAAGATAATAATAAGAATGCTCTTCGCAGTTACATTATTTCAACATAAATGACCAAATCCCCTTTTGCGGATTGGTCAAACCCTAATTTTATTAGGCTAAATAATAAGTCGGCCCCATAATATATTAAAGGTGGTTATAACCACCTAGAAGAAGAAGTCAGCCCTGCCAGTGAAGAGACACTTCCACACGTGCCAGAATTGTATAAATAAGAGAGGCCAATGCCTCATTTAGACATACACACAACTCACTCATCTAGTGCACAAGTTTTGAAGGAAGCTGCAGTTGCCAGTTGCCGGAAGAAGGAAGAGAGAGAGGCGTGTTGCTCAGTGTTGGATATTCTCTGTTGTCTGGTTCATTATCTTGGCATTGTATTGGCTATCTATATTAAAAAAGTTTTGCTAGGTTTTCTTCCCCTTGAGGGTTTCCTAGGATAAATGCTTGTGTACTCTTGTGATTGTGTTTCTCTCGGTGATCCTGTCTATGCTATTGTTATCTAGTAAATTGAAAGTAACCTAATAATAACAGAAACTTTAACATCCTTGACTGTCGGATTAGAGAGATAGAGGATTCGTACATTGGGAGATTCGCACGTTGGTGCGACTAAATTTTGAAACCCGAAGTTGCGATGTGATCTGGATCGTTGGATCACAGAGGATTGTAGACCGTTGATTTGATGCGGGTGAATATCAAGAATAAAAAAATAGAGGTAAGTCAACCTCCAAAGTCTCGATTTTCGATTGAGAGTTGAAACTCTCGAAACTCGAAGCATCGAAGTGTCGAAGTGCCGAAGAGCCAAAGTAGATCTGGACCATCATATCTAGAGGACAAATGGCATGAATTCGTGAACTCCGAGTAAGGTCCCGAAGTGATTCATAACCATTGGATTCGAATGACATGTGGCGCAAGTCTATGGATGTCGAGTAAAGACCCGAAGTAATCCTCGATCGTTGGATTTGGGGAAGACACACGTCAGTGGATCTTAGACTCCGGGTAAAATCCACTGGGAAAAGAGGTTTGAGATTTGAGATCTGAGAAGTCTGGAGACCTGGAGGAGATCTCGACCATCGATCAAGAAGAGGGTCATTGGATGGTTGATCTGGGTTGAAAGGTCAACCAATCAAAGTGAAGGCAGGACCGTTGATTGAGTAGGATAGGTGTCCGTGGATCGTCAACTCTGCAGGATTGAAGTATGAAAGAAATATGGGTTGGAGATTTCGAATTCTTGGAGTCCAGAATTATGAAGAGATATCGATCGCTGATCTAGAGGAGGCTGACTAGGTCCGTAGATTCGAGAGGCGTAGATCTGAATTGTCGATTTAGCCGTTATCGTCAAGATTGTGAGATCGACGATCCCGTAACATTGCGGGGATAGGAGTTGCGAGGATTTTAAGATATTGAGGGCGGACCGCAATTCAAACCATGGTTTTGTCAAGAGGACACGTGCAGGTTGTGAGAGCATTGCAGGCCCAAAAGAAGTTTGACTCCAAACCTCTTTTGGCTGTGCCCGCAATCGCGTGGTCATCACCAAGGTCACATCAAGAGGGGGCCTATCACACAAAAGGAGCTAACACCCGACACTCTGACCTTTCACAGCATGGAGAAAGGGAAGGTCGCAGGTGCCCTTAAACCTGCACCAAGAAGCCGAAATATTCCGTGTTTAACTATAGAACGAGACTATCAAGGTCTCAGAGAATTGTTTGGCCTCAGAATCAAACATCCTTGACCAGGAGGTCAGACAGGATTCCCTGATTTTCAAATTAGGAACCATGAATGGAGATTCCGTCCTTTAAGAAAAGAAAAATTTATTTATTCCCTATTGTGGGTGTGTGACAAAATGGTATCCGAGCATGGTTACAACACTTGGCCTGCTTGGGCTCATGCAAGAGTCACCTAAAGAGGTACTGTTATCTGCATTTACTCCTTGAGGAAAAAGGACTGCAGATTAAACCTGTGATTTTGGGAATTCTTGTTGAATTTCAGCAGAAGAAATTATTTAACCCTTGTCAAGTGATAACTACTCTTATCTGAGTAGGGATATTCTAATTAAAATTGATAATAAGACTTGAATGTGGATAGCTGAAGGTGGCAGGGTTATGCCAAGGGTAGCCGAAGCCCGAAAGGCGGATGACCTGACATTTGTGACACTGCCTCTAAGCATGGGCAGTTGGAACCTCTTGCACTGATGATGGTCGATTATATAATGGCTAATACCTGTGTGGGATTAAAGGAATCTGATAGAATCAGGTAGGATCCTTGGCAATATAATTATTGCTTTATATTAAACTTAGAGTATATAACTCCTCATGACTAGAGGAAAAGTGAGATGAGTAAAGTCCTATAGAAGTTTAGGCAAGAAAGTTTTCTTGCCAACTGCTATAGTATAGAAGGGAGAGTGACCCTAGTTGGTCATTTCTATAAAGAGAAGGCAACATCGGTATGAGTTATAATTGTGATATTAGTCATGTAAGCGACTGTAATATCTAACTAAAGAACACTAATGATAAACTAAGCTAGTATGACGAATACTTAGTTTTGTGTGTATGCTTGAGTGCATGGATCTAATGCATTGAGAAGCTTCTTGATATGAAACTTGATATTAATACTGGTTATATACGAATGATATCAAATGTACGAGTGATGCACATGTATGATGTAAGAGTATAAATATACTAAAGGCCCAATATGGTTGCCCTGATGAGTAAAATGTGAGGCAAGCTTAACACTTGCCAAGATTGAATGAATAGTAGAAGAATACCATGGTTGCATGGTTGGCTCCATTCTGAAGGGTCATGAAAGTTGTATTTTGAATGATAGCTTAAGGGGAATGCGTTCCATTCCCTCAATAAATATTAGCGTAAAGAGAAGAAAGAGTGGACGAGGAAGGATTCCCTGTTGACATAATAAGAGGTGATTGATTTTGCCTTGAAGGTCACATGAGAACGATCGTAAACAATCACGAGTCAACTAATTTTAAAGTAGAGATGTATGTAGGCTATAAATTGTACATATGGAAGATACACACATGCTGATGATTATGAATATGATTAAGTACACCATGGAGGAAAGTTAACAAACCTGAATATGTATGGATACATAATTTGGGTACCTAACCAAGACATACGTTTATATTTCTTAAGGAATATTTGGTAAACAACTAAAGCTAACTCAAGGTTGAGTCCATCACAGGTAGTGGTGGATGTGCAATAAAGATGTTGCATGTGGTGGGAGTTCCCTGCGAAGAAACTGTGTAAGGAGAACAGAGTCACAACCCTAATAATCATTGAAGGTTGGGCAATGGGCTACAAAGCTTGTCTATATGTAAGAATCCTGGATTACATTTTGAAAGCATCATGTAATAAATAGAAGACTAATGAATGGATACATGAGTATATTTGATCAAATAGGTTGGGTTAAAGCCATGTTAAGAAAAGACAGTGAAGCCTTTAGAGATAACTCAACTGGGCTGAAAAGTCTCAGGCAGTGTAGAAAGAATTGGAAAAAGGGGAGATTCCCTAACTCCCTCCTTGCTATGTGTTATGTTTCCTCTGGAATGAGAAAGTCGATTTACTGATGAAAGTAAATGTTTTGACATCATAGTGATGATGATTGTATTGCTGCAGAAACAATTGAGAACTATCTGTATTGCATTCATGGAGACCCTTGAAGATAATGTGATGAAGTGCATAAAGATATACTAGGACATTTTGAAGAAGTTATGAATTTGGATGTTATGATACATGCATTTTAATTGATATTACAACTAATGATGCATGTGGTGTATAGAAAGAAATTGGAACTGTTGAGAGTGACGGTTACCAATGATGGGCAACCTCAAGAAGAGGATGACCATGGGAAGGATGTGGTCGAAATATTGTTGACAGGAATATAAGAATCCCCCTAAAAGCATTGCCGATGAGGTAAAAATGAGAAAGAGGGTGCTAGCAGCCAAGAACATATATGAAAATATTGGGTAAGAATCCTTTCTGGAATATTTTATTGTTTAATGTTATGCACGAAATTTTAAAAGGGCAGTTGTATTCCATGGATACCCAGGTAGGTTATGATTCGGAAAGGAGAAACCGAGTGATGGAGGTGTGAACCTCTGGCAGTGAAGACTAATTGTATGATTCAATAACAATTGAACCAAATGATCTCTTTTGACAAAAAAGGGGGGGGGGGGAGTCAAAAACCTTTACTAAGAAATCGTATAAATCCCTTTGATCAACTATAGATCGAGATCGTGAAGGTCACGAAGGAAAACCCTGATCGAATTAGGTTAATCGAGAACTTGACAGAGGAGATGAACGCGAGCTGTTTATCATAAGGAAACCGATCTCAGTCATCAGATCGATTTCAAGATCCATTCAGGAGGATCCAAAATCTTTCATGCCGTTAGATCTTGGAGAAGTAACGCACTGGTTAGTCACGAGGAATTATCAGAATTTTGCAAAACCAGAAGATTTGGAAGAAGCAGAGTGAAATTCGCGAAACCCTGAAACCCGAAATCTCAAAATCATTGGGACCGTCCATTGAAAGGGGACATGTGGCAAGAGATCAACGTTTCACTGACTCACAAAGTGGAAAGGTCAAAGGGCGGAGTTGTGAGAATTTGCAAAACACGAATTCACGACTGGATCATAGCTGTTGGTTGGAGAGCTAGTGTGGATCGTTGATCTGATACGAATATTTCGCAATTTCAGGTATCAGAGGATTGAGAGAATAGAGGTGAATCACATCGAGAGTCCTCGATACGTGAAATCCTGATGCACTCGGAAGGATTGGCCTCGGGTTGTAGTGAAGGATCATATGGATGGAGGATAAGGGAGGAGCTAGCATGCGCTAGGCCCTTGTCGAAATTTCGAAACTCGGGAGTTCGAAGGACGAAGAGGTGGTTGACTCATATAGCCGATACGTGAAATCACGACACGCCTTTTCGGATAAGCGTGTGGTCACAAGGCGTGGTCACATGGAGGAGACTTGCGCTTAGCGCTTGTTAACACGGGTGTAATTTTTGTTTTATAAAAATACCTATGGATTGTTTCTTAGAGGTTCCAGCAGGGAATCACAGACTATTTCAATTTAGTCTTGAGTAGATTCTAGACCGGGAGGTTGCACAACCC
Source organism: Picea engelmannii (assembly GCA_009831015.1). Taxonomy (NCBI): domain Eukaryota; kingdom Viridiplantae; phylum Streptophyta; class Pinopsida; order Pinales; family Pinaceae; genus Picea; species Picea engelmannii. Next base: position 956,164 of record ML776788.1, read on the forward strand.
TTGGAGAGAAGGGGGGGTCTGCACCAGAATGAAAATGAATAAGCCATGAGGGGAAGAGGCTGGTTAAATTCCAATAGACCATGGTCGAGAACCTGTCGTAAAGTGTGACAAACTTGAAATCCATGCAAGAGTGCATTGGGTACGAATGTGGCCATGAACACTGACACATTTGTTAAATCCTTTAAAATGTTGAATTACGGTTTCAAAGGTTTGGTATGTTGAAATGAGGCATAGGAAAGGAATGAGATTCCCTTTTCATGTTTATACAGATGTGATGAACTGTTAGTATGCACGTTTTTGAATATATATATATATATATATATATATATATATATATATATATATATATATATATATATATATATATATATATATATATATATATATATATATATATATATATATATATATATA
>ML776788.1:965119-975632 GCA_009831015.1 Picea engelmannii
TTATTATTTACCTTTTAAAATATCTTAAACCACTTTGATTACTTTGACCTTTTGGGGCTTCTAGATGACATATGAGGGTCCTCCAACTTCGTAAGGCCATAACTCTCAAACCGTGAGGAGTTATGTGACGTTCCACATACCACCAGAAATGAAATGAAATGTACTATCCATATAGAATAGTATTAATTGAAAATATATCAAAACTCATACCGCTATCCATCAGAAAAACTTGGTTCCATTACCCAAACCTGGGTTCTCCAACTTCTCATGGCCATAACTCTCTAACTGTGAGGAGTTATGTGACATTACACATACCACTAGAAATGGAATGACAAGAAATATCCATATAGGATAGTTTCACTAAAAAATTCACTGGCATTCATCTCATTATTCCATAAATAAGCATGTGTTCTCTAACCATACTTCTAGGATAACTCAATCCGCAAAGCGTCTTCCCGTGAGGGATTTTACCATAAGGTGACCACTTTGGAGTTCATCCATTTCTACTTATTATCAACCATGAAAAGACAATAATGAGTTATCTTTACATCAAACAATCTTGGGTCCATTACCCAACCTTTGTGCTACGGGGCTTTCTTCAAGGGTTGACATCAATGACAACCAACCTTAATAAACAATCTCCCCCTTTGGCATTGATGGCAACACTCTAATGCAATACTAAAATCATATCACTCATTCTCCCCCTATAACCATGCCTCTATCCTCTGCATTTAATAAATCTCTCCCCCTTTTTCATCAATGGCAAAGGTATCTTTCCATCCGGGGTTGCTCCCCCTGACTGAACTTTCCTCTAATGGTGTTTCCTCGTGTAAATCTAAGACATATAAGATAAGCATTCATTTTGGAGTAGAAATAACTCCAAGTCTCTAGCGAAGATATTCAAAGGATTCCCGTGGAAGTGGTTTTGTGAAGATGTCTGCCACTTGTTCTTTTGTTCCCACATACTCAACTTCGATGTTATTTTCTGCAACCTGCTCCCATAGAAAGTGATACTTTATTGAAATGTACTTCGTCTTGGAGTGCATCACCGGGTTCTTCGAAATACTGATGGTGCTTGTATTATCACAATAGATTGGAATGGTCTCATCATACTCAACCTGTATATCTGTCAGATTTTGTTTCATCTAAAGAACCTGTGTACAACATGATGCTGCTGCAATATACTCTGCCTTAGCTGTAGATAAAGATACTGATGATTGTTTCTTGCTTAGCCAGGATACTAAACACTCACCCAAGTAGAATGCTGATTCACTGGTGCTTCATCGGTCATCAATACAACCTGACCAATCTGCATCTGTGTAGGCAATAAGTGATAGATCCTTTCCTTTTGGATACCATACTCCAAAATCTTCTGTTCCTTTGAGATATCTGAAAATCCTCTTCACTACTAACACATGTGACTCCTTTGGTGCTGCTTGAAATTGTGCCACCTGTCCAAATGCGTGCATTACATCTGGTCTAGATGTTGTCACATATAGTAGGCTGCCAATCATTGACCTATATTGTCTCTGATCTGTAGACTTCGAATCATCATCTTTGCTCAACTTGCAACTGGTTTGCATGAGAGTGATATCTGGTTTGCAATATTCCATTCCGAACCTCTTTAGCATTTCTCTGATATACTTGGTTTGAGAAATAAAGATTCCTTGGTTGCTTTGACATATCTGAAGTCCCAAAAAGAAGGATAGTTCTCCAAGTAATGACATTTCAAATTCATTCTGCATATCTTTTGCAAATTTTTGGCTTAACCTATCATCATCACTACCAAAAATAAAATAATATCATCAACATAAACTTCAATTAATAAAATATTACCTTCACTTACCTTGATGTAGAGGTTGTTGTCTGCACTTCCTTTTCTGAACCCTACCTGCTGCAGATAATTATCCAGTCTAGAGTACCATGCTCTAGGAGCCTGTTTTAGACCATACAAGGCCTTCTTTAATTCACACATAATTTGCATTCTCTGATAACCAAAATCCTTCTGGTTGTTCAATGTAGACTTCTTCTTCAAGTTCCCCATTCATAAAAACTAATTTTACGTCCATCTGATATACTTTAACAATTTTGGAGCATGCATAGGCTAAAAGCAACTAGATTGCTTCCATTCTGGCAACTGGGGAAACTGTCTCTTCAAAGTCGATTCCTTCAATCTGTGCATATCCTTTACATACCAATCTAGCTCTGTTCCTTGTAACTTTTCCATCTTCATTTAATTTATTCCTGAAAACCCATTTTGGGCTGATCACATTCTTATTCTTTGGTCTTGGAACCAGTTCCCAAGTGTCATTTTTCTCTATTTGATCCAATTCTTCATTCATGGCCTTATTCCAAAATTAATCCTTGTTGGCTTCTTCAAAACAATTTGGTTCAATTGTAGATAAGGGTGCTAGGGGTTTTTGTTCTAGTGAACGGATTTTTCTTCGCCCTTATCACATTCATCGATATCATTTTTCATAATTTTTTTTTACCTCGCCCACCCCTTTTCAGTTTCCCCATCCTTATGGCCCATACTCATAGCCAAGACTTGGAAGCTCGCTTCAACACCTTGCAATATGGTCTCAATGAGACCCAACAAGAAGTGAAACAACTCAGTGTCAATGTTGCTGCCATCAATACAACCATGCAATCCTCAACGGGGAAAATCAAACAATACCTCACCACCTAGCTTGAATCAGTCTCTTCAGCACTCTGCACCAAACTGCATATCCCTACAGATAACCCTTCCTCTTCCTTACCTCCACATACTAAAGGTGACCATTCCTCTCATTCCCATACCTTGCAGAACCATCACTTTCAACGTGACCTACGCCTTCCGCGAGTGGATGTGACCAAATTTGATGGATCGAACCCCACTAGTTGGGTAACCCAAATGGAACATTACTTCTCTTTATACGTCATTACAAATGACTTGTCCAAACTCTGGTATGGTGTTCTCCATCTAGATCAAGAACGTTGGCAATGGAGAAAAGCTTCTTGTCAAGGGTATATTGCTTGGACACACTTTGTGGCAGATATTTATGAATTCTTTGACACTGACACCAACCATTTGGGCCGTTTGACAAAGATGAAACAATTAGGAATAGTGGAAGACTTTATAACTGCCTTTGAGTGCCTGGCTTTTAGAACAGAGGGCATGTTTGATGCCTTTTTCCGAGAGTTTTTTATCAACGACATCAAGGATGAAATTCGGGCCCATGTCCTCATGGATCGGCTTGAGAGTTGGGTGGAGGCTACCAAAAGAGATAAAGAAGCACAACATGTTATATATTCTCAAAACCATAAACCCTCCTTTATCCCTCATCCTAAACTAGTAAATCCCACTACCCCCTCTGCTCCACTAAAGATCCAAAAATTGACCAGGGTTGAAATGGCTGAATGCCAACTCAAAGGCCTTTGTTATAACTGTGATGACAAATATTTCCCGGGCCACAAGTGTAAAGAACAAAATATTTTTATGGCCATATCCGAGGAGATTTCGGAAGAAGATGAAGAAACTCCCTCTGTGTCTGAGTCACCTGAATCGACTGACATAACCCCTCCCTCAGACCCTCCTGAAGTAGAACTAGTCATTTTCCTCAATGGTCTCACTGGCTTCTCCGCTCCCCAAACCCTCAAACTAATTGGTTACATCAAGCATTAGAAGGTCATCATTCTGGTTGATAGTGGCAACACCCATAATTTTATTCATCGCTGCATTGCCTAAGAAAATCATTGCTACATGCATGCCATCAATAATTTCCAAATCACGATTGCCAATGGTGGTTCCATGAAATGTGGAGGGCATTGTGAAAATGTGCGTCTCCAAATTGGCGAGTACCACCTGAAATCCCATATGTTTTCTATTGACATGGGAGGTTGTGACATTGTGTTGGGTGAAGACTGGCTAAGGACTTTGGGTCCCATTCTCATGGATTTTAAAGACTTAACCATGCAATTAGACTAGGAGGGGCACCGATATAAGTTCCAAGGCATCACCGCTGGTTCACCTGAGATCATTAGTTCCCATCGTATGGAAAAGCTGCTCAAAAAGGGTCATTCTGGTGTTATCGCCCAACTCCATGCCATACAAGTAATAGAGACACCCTCGGTACTACAAGACCTCCAAGCCATCCTTTATAAACATCAATCGATCTTTTCCACTCCCCAAGGCCTCCCTCCTTCCCATGGTGTTCATGATCATTCCATTCCCCTTGTACCCGGAAGTCTTCCTCCCAATATCCGTCTGTATTGTCACCCCTTTTCCCAAAAAAATGAAATTGAGAAAATGGTTCAGGAACTCCTTAATGCAAGTGTTATCCTCCCTAGTACGATCCCCTACTCGTCTCCTATGGTCATGGTCCTGAAGAAAGAAGGTTCTTGGTGGATGTGTCCCGACTTCTGTGCCCTAAAAAAAAATACCATCAAAGACAAATTCCCCATTCTTGTCATTGATGACCTCCTGGATGAATTGAGTGGCACCCAATTATTCACTAAACTGGATCTTCGTTTGGGCTACCACCAGATACGTATGAAAGAGGCAGACATTACCAAGATTGCCTTTAGAACTCATGAGGGCCACTATGAGTTTCTAGTCATGCTCTTTGTCTTGTGTAATGCCCCATCCACCTTCCAAAGCCTCATGAATCATGTCTTCCATCCTTTTCTTCGCCATTTTGTCTTAGTTTTCTTTGATGATATCCTCATCTATAGCAAAACCTAGACATACCATCTTGCTCATGTGGATTGAGTTCTCCATCTACTCTCTCAGCACCAACTTTTTATGAAACAGTCTAAATGTGCTTTTGGCACCTCAGAAGTAGAATACTTGGGTCATCTGGTTGGAAAAGATGGCGTTAGGGTGGATCCTAAAAAGATTGAAACTATGCAAGACTAGCATTACCCAAAGACTCTTAAGAGCTTGAGTGGATTTCTAGGCTTAACAGGGTATTATCGCAAGTTTGTTAAGAATTATGGGAAGATTGCATCACCTCTCACTGCTCTCCTAAAAAAGAAATCGTTCACTTGGACTCCAGCAGCTGCTCAAGCTTTTCAAACCTTGAAGATGGCCATGTGCACCACTCCAGTCCTCGTCCTTCCCGATTTCACAAAGATCTTTGTGTTGGAATGTGATGCCTCAGGGAAAGGAATTGGTGCTATCCTTATGCAAGAGGGTCGACCTCTGGCCTTTACCAGCAAGAAACTATCTAAAAGAAATCTAGGAAAATCCATCTATGAAAAGGAAATGTTGGCTATTCTACATGTCATGGATCTATGGTTTCCTTATCTATTGGGGCAATGTTTCCAAATTAAGACAGACCATCAAAGCCTCAAGTATTTTCTGGAACAACGCATTTCCTCCCCCGAACAACAAAAATGGGTGACTAAACTCTTTGGATATGATTATGAGATCATTTATAAGAAAGAAAAAGACAATGTGGTTGCAGATGCACTTTCCCGAAAATATGAATATGAAGGATCCTTTTTTTCTCTTTCACTCATTGTACCAGATTGGCTCCAAGCCGTTCGCTAGGAATGGCTACAAGATCCCAAAAGTTTGCAGTTGATCCACCAATTGCAGTCCAATGCTCCAACTTCCCTAGGGTACTCTTAGCTCCATGAGGAACTTCGATACAAAGTCCATTTGTATTTAAGTAAACAATCAAAGCTTCAATCCACGGTACTTTCTGAGCTTGATGCTACACCCACAACAGGGCACTCCGAGTTCACCAAAACCTATGACAGGGTCAAACGTTCCTTTTTCTGTAATGGTATGAAATAGGACATTCGTAATTTTGTAGCTGAATGTGATGTGTGTCAACACAACAAGGGAGAAACAGTCAAATCGCTGGGCACACTACAACTGCTCCCGATTCCACCTACTATTTGGAAGAATATCTCTATGGATTTTATTACCGGCTTACCCAAATTGGGAAATAAATCCGTCATCATGGTGGTTGTTGATCGCCTTTCCAAGTAGGCTCATTTATGCGCCCTTCAACACCTGTTTACAACATCCATGGTGGCTCAAGTATTCATGGATCAGGTCTTCAAGCTTCATGGCATGCCACACTCCATTGTTTCTGATCGCGACCCAACTTTCACAAGCAATTTTTGGCAAGAACTGTTCAAGATACAAGGCATGAAATTGCATCTCAACATAACTTATCATCCTCAGACTGATGGCCAAATGGAAGTTGTCAACAAGTGTTTGGAAACATATTTGAGGTGTTTTGCCTCGGAAAAACAAAATCAATGGGCTCAATGGTTACCCCTAGCTGAATGGTGGTACAACACTTCATACCATACAACTACACACATGACTCCTTTTGAAGCGGTATATGGACAGAAGCCACCTTCAATTCTCTCATACTTACCGGGTGCCTCGAAGGTCCAGGCAGTTGACCTAACACTTATAGCTCGAGAGGCTATTCTTCATACCTTCAAAGAGAATTTGGTCATGGCACATAATTGCATGAAGCAACAAGCAGATAAAGGTCGCTCTGAATGTCAATTTGTAGAAGGGGATCAGGTATTTCTTCAACTAAAACCTTACAAGAAAACTTCCCTCAAGGCCGAGCATTGTCAGAAGTTAGCACCCAAATTTTATGGTCCTTATACCGTGCTCAAGAATGTGGGACAAGTCTCCTATCAGTTAGCTTTGCCCAGCCATTCGAAGCTACATCCTGTTTTTCATGTTTCATGCTTAAAGAAGATGATTGGAGCTAAGTGCCAAATTCAAACCAACCTTCCAGAGTTAGCTGAAGAAGGATCAATTTGGCTACATACAGAAGCAGTTTTGGACCAGCGTGAGCATCGCCTACGTCAAAGAACCATCAAGGAAGTGCTATTCCAGTGGAAGGATACAACTCCAGCAGACGCCACTTGGGAACCAACTACCATTCTGCAGCAATTTCCTCATCTCAAGCCTTGAGGACAAGGTTTTTTTTAAGGAGGCAGACATGTTAGGGTCCTAACCCGCACATAGGTAGAACAGTATATTCAGATGTAATAAAGGTCAATATTAATAAGGCCTTTCAATAAAATAGAATAAGGCGGATGTAAGAAGACCTAATAGAAGCTTCCACTTCTAGAAGGATCTTCCTCTAGATGCTTCTTTTTAGTATAAATAGGAGTTGAGGGTATGAGAGCCCTAGCTTGGATATTATTGTAATAGAGATCTGCTCAACTAGAGGTTGCCCCCTCCAAGAGGCCAGTGAACATTGCTTTCAGATTCACAGTGCTATTTCTGTTGTTATTCTTATATCATTTCAGTGTTATTGTGGTGAATGTTCTGGTTATATTGCTGTTATTCTGCCATTACTAGCATTCTATTTATGTTTTGCATACATTTTATATATGGTATATTACACATTTTGTGCCTTTTTATTCTTGTTCCCAATTTAGACTGTGCCTTCTAAAATGATTTTGGCTAAATTATCATTTCCAAAGGAGACCGATCCATTTCTTTCCTTTCACAATGTAAGAAATTTGTCTCTATCACTTGTCATGTGTTTTGAACACCCATTGTCAACATACAAACCGTGTTTCTTCTGCTTAGCTTGTAGAGAGAATGTGCATTCTTCATTGCTATACTTATCTTGCTTTCTTATCCATGCCATTTTCTGAGGTTCTTGTTTGTGAATATTGTTATTCTGTTGAGTTTCTTTAGGAGGGACTGTAATTCTACAATTTTTGGCCACGTGTCCAAAATTGTTACATTTGTAACATTCCACTTCAATTCTCAAAGATTCAAACCTGTTGTAACTTCTTCTTTGTGTTTCACTAGGTCTTCTTGAGTAACTCCTTTGTGTATGACTCTCAAAGTTGTTATTGTTCCTGTTGTTAGCTCTGCAATTCACAACTTTATGTCCAAAATTATTACATGCATAACATAATCCAAAAAATATAGTTTGATACCTGGGAGTTGAAGATATTTTGAAAGAAGGTGCTCTTATGAATCCTTCTTCTTCTTTTTCAGGCCTATCTATCTGTTGTTGATTCTGAAATCTGAATCTTCTCAGTGGAGGAGTGTCCCTGTAATCTTCCTTGTACATCTTCCTATCCCCTTTGATTGTTTCTACATAGCTTTTTGGATTTGTTTCTTGCTTTGTTTTTTTGGAGCTTGATCCCTTTTTTGTCTGATTGTATCCAAGTCTAGACTTGTCCAGATGAGATTTTTGACTACTGATAATGTCATCCAGAACTTTTGAGCTATTCTGCATATTTTTCTTTTGAATATGCTTTCTTAGTGTGACAATCTCTGCTTCCAAATTTCCAATGATCTTGTCCTTTTGTTCTAGTTGTTCTTTCAGTGCTTCTTCAATTATTTTATCTTCTTCTATTTGAACTTTCAATCTTGTGATCATTTGTTCTAGTTCTCGAGTGTCCTTTTTCTTGTCTATTTCTGCTTATAGTTTCTTGTTTTTCTTCTTTTCTCTTCTGATAACTTCTGTGGCACACATTAATTCTTCTCGATAGTCAACTTATACCTCTTCAATTTCATCTTTGACTTCTTCATATCCTTCTTCGGCTTCTTCATATTCATCTTCGGAGTCTTCTTTTTCAGAATCTTTTACTTCCATGAATAGAACTCTTCCTGTCTCACTGTCATTGATTTCATATTCATCTGATGATGATATGTCTTCTTTGATGCATAAGATTTTCTTGAAATCTTTCTTTGTAGTTCTTTTGCCTTTATATGTGTGTTTACCTTTTGAGTAACCTTCATCATTTCTCTTTTTCTTATGAGGACATTTGTTAGCAAAATGAACAATACCATCACAATTAAAACAAATTAAAGGAAGCTTACCTCTATACCTACCATTGGTTCCCTTGTTTAGTCTTTTGATGAAGTTGGCCACTTCTTCATCATCTTCCGAGACGTCGCTACTGCTGCTATATTCTTCTTGTTCCTTTTTATTTTTCTTTGATCTTTTGGATGCTTTGAAGGCTTCTTCTTTTACATCTGGATTTTACTATTCAGTTCTCATTTCATATGCTATGAAGATTCCAAGCAGTTTGTCCATGCTTATTGAGTTCAGATCCGATCTTTCTTCTAGTGTTGATATCTTAGGGTTGAATCTTGTAGGAAGAGATCTTAGTACCTTTTGAACAATGACAAATTATTCGATTGCTTCTCCCAATCCTATGATTTCATTCACTGTTTCGTCAACTCTTAAGAAGTAGGCTGCAATATTCTCATATTCCTTCATTTTTAGTTGTTCAAATTGACCTCTGTAAGTTTGAAGTTTTGATGCTTTGACTTTTGTATCTCCTTCATAAATATTTCGAAGCTTGTCCCAAATATCTTTGTCAGATTTACAATGTGCAACTTTGGTGAATACTGTTTCACTGAGACCATTCAAAAGTGCATTTGTAGCTTTGGAATTATTCTGACCAAGTTTCACTACTTTGTCATTTGTTGGTGGAACTGCTCATACTGTGTATCCATGTACAATTGATTCCCAAATTTCAAACCCCCATGCTTGTATATATGTCTTCATCCTTATGCTCCAAAAAGAAAACATCTATCCATCAAAGTGTGGTATTCCATTTTTATATGAGTTGTCCCTCTCCATGATCTACCTTTCAGTGGTTAAACTAATTTCTGAAGGAATCTGTTCTGATACCAATTGTTGGATTACTGAGAGTAGGGGTGAATCAATAATAGTGTAATTATAATCCTTTTTCTCCAAATAATCCAAGTGGTATATAAATGTAGAATTATTATCCAATAATGAGCAATAAAAAATGAACAATCACACACATACACAGTACACCAGTGTTTTACGTGGAAACCCAAATCGGGAGAAAACCACCGAATGCTTTATCTTATATGTCTTGAATAATTACATTCATTGGAAGCACCAACTTCCTTTGTTTTCCAGCTGCAACTGGAATGAGGCTCCAAACCCCTAGTTTCTTAGGCTACAACCCGAGGGAAGCTCCAACTCCTCAATTCTCTGGCTACAACCAGAAGGAGGCTACAACCCCCTATGTTCTCTAGCTACAACTGGAAGGTGGATACAACCACCTGTCCTTGCCTCGTCCAACCACCCTGAAGTAAAAGTAGAATGATGGAACCACTGTCACACTATCACTGTGAGATATACCGCTGTAAACATGTACCAATAAACCCAAAACATGCATAAACCATGAATCAACCTGTACCTCAACTTGTAATCAACCTGTACCATAAACAAGTGCATCAACCATGCACCAACCTGTACCATGAACAAGTGCATCAACCATTCACCAACCTGTACCAAACAATCTGTAATCAACCTGTACCATAAACAAGTGCAACCAACCATGTTCCAAGTATGTACCAATCATGTGTCAACTACTCATCAACTATAACTCATCAGTATGTACCAACATCATCAACTGTACACCTCATGTATGTGCCAACTCATCAACTACTTGTCTCAACCATGTACCCAACTTGTACCTCAACCAAAAGCCCTCATCAATTTCATCATCCAAATATGATTTATAACTCTGTAATAGA
>ML776788.1:977054-999458 GCA_009831015.1 Picea engelmannii
AAGAAAATAACGAGTCATCTTTGCATCAAAAAATCTTGGGTCCATTACCAAACCTTTGTGCTACGGGGCTTTCTTCAAGGGTTGACATCAATGACAACCAACCTTAATCAACAAGAGGCACAAATAACATGGTTGAATTACTAGGTGTATGGGCTACACTCAGGTTGACATTACATCTGTCTTTCCTTAGAATCCAAGTCCTAGGGGATTCAAAAGTTGTAATTGATTGGCTCTTCGATAGAGCTAGGCTTCAATCAAGTACCATTGAGGGCTAGAAGGATAAAATAAAGGAATCATTAAAATCCTTTATTGACATAAGTTTTGGGCATGTCTACAGTGAATTCAATGTTGAAGCTGATCAAATATCAAAGTTGTCATTAAAGGAACTAGAAGTCCAGATCACCTACTCTCAATGGAAAAATGGGGTGGAAGGCCCTAAACATTTCCTTAATATTTATTATCCCCTTGCCATTCTTGGATGGATTTGTTTTTAGTCAGCATGGTACTTTCTAGTTTGTTAGCTTATCGTCGACTATTACAGATCCTTTTTGGATTCTAGCATTGTTTGCATCTATTGTAATGAGACTATGATCTCTGGGGTTACTTTTTGGGAATGTTTTGTCTCCTGTATTGATCTAGTCTTGGATCTGATATGTAAACAAATTATATCACTAATATAATTGGGTAAATTTTCTATTGAAAAAAGGCATTTGCATTTGTAAGTATTGATAAGTTAGTTAATTATTTGAGATATATTAGTTGTGTGTATTAATAATTTAAATGATTTTAGATTCTTAAAAAAATGTTTAAGTGTGTAGAATATATATAGGAGCAAACACATTTAATTTAAAAAATATTATTCTCATTATTTGTAAAGTTTGAAAACGGTTTATATAATAAAAAGTAGGAATTAGTTTTGAAACCATTCCTAAATAATAGGATTTAGTTTGAAATATTACTCTTAAAATGCTTATTTCTATGGAAATGCAACCATACCATGTTTAAGTTGTAGTCAAATAGTTATCATATTATTCTTTATATTTATGAACAATGTAGTTCCATCTTAACTCAGGAATTAGTATGCATCAAGAGGGATAAAACAAAAAATGAGACTAATATGCATCAAGAGGGATAAAAAACAATGAGACTGGAATCTCCCCATACTTAACAGATCCAAGTTAACATGGATCTACCCTGGAAAAAATTCCTATATATGGATCTTTGAATGATTATTATTTAGTTGACATTAGATGTATTATTACTTTATTTTTAATTTTGGATGAAATGTGATCCACAAATGGATGGATGTATGTTAAAATATTTTTTATATTGGGCTGTAAAATGCACCTTGCTTCTCCCTATGCAAATATAAATGACATTTTATACGCCCCCTAATGCCTAAATACAACAATACTTCGTCTTACTTGTTGAATTTGTGTTGTGTTATTTTTTATATTTACTGGATATATATGCATCGTGCTTCTTTTTCAATGAATATTCAATATTTCAAGTATGAAATTAGAATATACATCATATTTGCCAATATTGGCTCAAAAAATATTAGCCTCATGGCTATATTGTAGATGGTTTTGCTTCTAAACTATCACTACACATTAATAAAAGGACTTTGTCATCCTATTTTCCGTAAGTCTCCAAACAGATGCAATATCTAGAACAAAATTAATCAGCATCAACACAACTAAAAAATAAATTGAAAATATAGCCCCACATCACTACAAGGCTCTATCAAAAGATGAAGCTTGTGAACCTCCTCTAAAATCTTGTTGGGAGAGGAGTCCCTCTTGTATACATGAGAGAAATAAACTTCTTCAAAAAGGACCTCTTTACCTCCAAGACTTGGTTCATATTAGGTTCTAAAGCCAAATTTTCTATTCATCAAACATTATTTACCAAATCAACCATTAGCTTGGAGTCTACAAAGACTTGCAATTTTTTGATGCCTTTGTTTGTTTCTATTTTCATCAGGAGCCAAAAAGAGCTTAGAACAATTGTTTGTACCATACCCAACAATGAACTTCAAATTGAAATAATGACATTGTCTTTAGAATTGTTCAGAAAATACACAATGTTATTATTCATTTTTTCAATGTTACAGATCCATATCAGGATCCGTCTTCAAGTCCTGAAGATGGATCCTGATATGGATCCGAAACATCGAAAAATGAATAATAATACTGTGGATTTTCCGAACAGTTTTGAAGACAACTCTCACAACATCAATCTTAATAGTCATAATGAGATTGATTAAGAAAAAAAAAACACCAACCCTACACAGTCTTGGAGGGCCAAGCTTCATAAAAAAATCCTAGGCCTAACCATAGTTGATAGAAGGTTCCTTGTAACTTTATCTTCCATTTCTTTTGTTGTTTTCCAACAACCATCACAAGCACACTTGATTTTATGAAATATCTGCATTGGGCTTAACTCAATACCTTGAAAGATAATTTTATCCCTGCAAACCTAAATACCCTAGTTTGAAAAACATGGTAAAACCCTAAAGGTTTTTTCACATTTCTTAGCAATCTAAGAGTACAAGAAATCTACCAAGGTCCTTTTCTCCCACTCGTTTTTACCACTTGAAATATAAATAATTTCAAACTAGATTGCTCTAGAAAAGATACAAGAAACAAACAAGTATCAAAACATTCCTCATTGTCCTTACATATATTGCATCGCTTAAGAACTTGCATGTTCCTATTTTGGAAATTTTCCCAAGTCAGAGTTTTGTTATCTAAAGCTAACTAGAGATTTTTTTTATCTTTTAGTGGGCATTCTAGCTTCCAAACTATCTACCACCACTAGACTACTTTTATAAATTGACCTTCTTCCATCTTTTCTAAATACCCCAATTACGTTGTATATTCTCCAAACCCCTATTTTTAGCCCATTTGATTAAGTCTTGTTGATCAAAAAGTTTATTGCACCTTGCAACTAAAACATCTACAATATGTTTCCATTTCTTAATTTTTACGTGATGTAGATTCAAGTATTTTGCCAACTTCCATCCCCGAGCCCACACATACCTACCAACATTCACTGCCACATTATTCATGAATTAAATCCCTTTGAAATGGAGATCACTTATCAAAGCTTTAGACAATCTGAAATTTCCCTTACAAACAATCTAGGGGTCTTCCCCTATTCTCACCTTGCTCCCTCTTCCAATCTTCTAGGCTGCCTACTTTCCAATTACCACATATTTCCATATAATATATCCTCCTTGTAAGTTTTTCTTTTCCTTCTTGATCCAATATTCAAAAGACATGCTTCTTAAATATTATTAATTAATAACCTTTCCCCACAACCCTTCAATATAGACTATCCTCCATACTAGGGACCGACTAAAGATGCATATATTTTTAAACCCCAACCTCTAGCTTCCTTGTCCATTTTACTAATAAAATTACCCATTTCTCTAAGTTTTAAACCTTTGAAGTGAAACAATGCACATAGATTCTTAATCAAAATAGAAAGAACAATGATGGCACACACACATTACACATGGATTTACCTTGGAAACCCTTAGCCAGGAAAACCAACAAAGCTTAGACCCACACCTTTCTATTATTTATTGAACTATGTATAGTCAAGTTAATACAATGACGAATAAAGAGGTGCGACTCTAAGTTTTGTTGGTTTTCATGGAAGAATAGAGAGGTGTAGATCTAGATTTTTTTGGTTTTCCTGGTTAAGGGTTTTGAAGGTGAATCTCTATGTACTGTGTGTATGTCATTTTTGTTCTTTCTATTTTGCGTAAGAATTTGTATGCATTGTTCTACTTGTTTTTTGATAGAGAAATTTTATCTTGGGTTTGTGATAAACCTAGTTTTAGTGGGAGATTTGCGGCGACGATTCTTGTGTTTAAAGAGAATGGTGAGCAATTTTAGGTTATGGGCCCACACCACCTCCAAGACATTCTAACCACTGGAAGGTAGGGTGGAATTTCTTTGTTAATATCGTTATGGCACCAGTTGCAGCTGCAGCTAGGGTTTCTAATTATGCAGCTGCAACAAACCCTAACCTAACCTTCTGGGCACTTCAAGTGAGAAGTTTGGCATAATTCTCGGACATTCTAGTGCGCCTTATCCTAGTGCACCTCTTGGTACTCTTAGCCAACAAAAACATTAAGGTTGAATTTTTGTGTCAAAGTCAAAGTTTGATTGGTCAAAGTCAAAGGTTGAATGGTCAAAGTCAGAGTCAAAGGTCGACTTTTGGTCAAAATTAATTTTGTGGTAAAAGTTGAAATTTCAGAGTTTCTAACTTGTTCTAATCATTGAACCTTCTTGATTCAATTTCTAACCTATTCTTGTCAAGATGGTGTCTAGTTTCATATTAGAAGATAAGTTGAACAATGCTACAAATTTCAAAGGTATGCAGTTGTATATGCTTTTCATGTTATATCATCCAACAAAAGCATGAGTGTGTTTTGCAGGGAATATACAAGAGACCTTGTCCAAGCAGTGATCTTGGATTTAGCACATTCAGAGGAACAAGCAGTTGAGGCTCCAGGTTCCAAGTTTGATCAAATTGTTAAATTTTCACATATCAAGGTTGATAGTATCTATAGTACAAGTAAAAACTATAGTTGTGACAATAATCTTTGAAAGGTTCTATTACTGTTAAGTATACTTGGTTGCATGTAAGTAATATTTATATAGATTCTTATTACACTTGTTTGATGAACTAACATCTCCTCTAGGAGACATTTCTTGTTCCTGGGAAGGTCACCTTGGTAATTCTATGATGATTACCATCCTTGTTATGATCTTATTAAAATGATATTGGAAATATTTTTTTCTCTTCTTGTTCTTGTTCCAGGCAGGGAACATGTGATAGCTTTGAGAAGGAGCTACAATGACAGTTGTAAACATGGAGCATATGACTCCATCAAGTGACGAGGAAGGTGATCTCACCAAATACAAATTCTAAAGGAAGGGTGGTAAGAAAAAGGAGTTTTGGATATGATACACTAAGATGTGTGTGGACCAATGTCAAACCTTCTCACTAAGAAGGAAAGTACACCTCAGATGACTTCAAGACATTCTACAGAAAGGTCGGGATTAGGAGGGAGCTCACTATTCCCTACAATCCTCGGCATAATGGTGTAGCAGAAAGAAAGAACCAATCCATTGAAGAATCTATCAAGGAAATGATGAAATGAATATAATCTATCCATGTTTCTATGGGGAGAAGCAACTATGACAACCGTATATGTTTAGAATGGAAGTCCTCATTGTATATTGAAGAACATGACTCCAGAAGAAGCTTTCTCCGAAAAAGAACAAGTCTTGTACACTTGAGGATCCTTGACTGTCAGTCAAGAAGAAATAATGGAAGGAAGCTATGATGGAATAATATCAATAATGAAAAATTGTGTATGGGAAATTGTGCCTAGAACTGAAGGAAATTTTGTAGTCACTTGAAAATGGGTTTACAAGATAAAGCATGTAGTAAATGGGAGTATTGATAAATGCAAGGCAAGAATCATGGCTAGAGGGTTCTCCCAGCAGGAGGGAGAAGACTATGAAGAGACTTGGATTTTCCAAGATCTATGCTAATCCATATCCTTATTACAAGGTTGTGAATATGCACCTGTGATCCAGATACTATATATTGATGATTTGTTTCCGACAGGTGCAGAGCCTCTCATTATTCAGTGTAAGAGGGAATTAGCATCTGAATTTGATATGAAGCATCTTGGTCTCATGCGTTATTATTTGGGACTAGAAGTATAATATAAGTGTGGTGAAATATTCTTGTGGCAAGGAAGTATGTTGTAAAGATTCTTGAGAAGTTAGGGATGATGGATTGCAAATCCATGGAAACTCCCATGATGACTGACATGAGGAAGTTGAGAGACTCTGATTATTATCCAATAGATTTGTCCTTGTACCGATAATTGTTTGGATCATTAATGGATTTTTTATGAACACGTTGAGTCAGTTCTAGTTGGAACCTAGACATGAGCATTGGATAGCCGTACAGTATATTTTTGAGATATCTTCGTGGGATGCTAGACTATGGTTTGAGATATGCCTCAAATAATGATGTACAATTGCATGGATTTACTGATTCAGATTAGGTAGGGAGTGCAAATGACATAAAGAGTACTTATGGTGTATGTTTCATTTTGGATCTGCAATGATATCATGGGCTAGCAAGAAACAAAAGTCTGTTGCACTTAGCACTGCAGAAGCAAAGTATATTGCAGCTTGTGATGCTTGTATGGAAGCAGTATGGCTCCGTAAATAGGTTTCTGGACTATTTGATCAAGTGTTGGATTCGACTATGATGTATTGTGATAATCAGAGTTGTGTGAAGCTCTCAGAGAACCTGATGTTCCATGATAGGTCAAATCACATTGAGATCAAGTACCATTTCTCTATGATTAAAGTCTAGAGGGGAGAAGTGGTTCTCCAGTATATCTCCATTGATGAGAAGACAACAAATATTTTGACAAAGCCTCTGTCCAAGATAACGTTTTCATACTTGAGGGACAAGTTGGGACTTGTGGAGATTTCTCCCTTGGTTGAGAAGGAGGAGATGAATTCCTCGGTTGGGAGGGATCTGTAATATGTGGCATCATGGACTGTCAGTGAGATGCGGATATGTATCATTCTAGTACAACTTAGAGATGGTCATACAACTTAAAGATGATGCTTGCATCATGCTAGTACAACTCATATATGCTACAGATGGTTGGAGTTGTTGATGATACAGTGGCTTGAGGTGCATCGTGCTAGTACAACTTAGAGATGGACATACAACATAGATATTGCGTATTGGTATCATGCTAGATATGTTCATGCTAGTAAAACTTAGAGACGATGCCGGTGGGCCGCATCATGCTAGTTATGGCCATGCTAGTACAACTTAGATATGATGCATTGGCATCATGCTAGATATGTCATGCTAGTACAACTTAGAGATGACCATACAACTTAGAGATGATGCATAGGGCTTGTGTCATTCTAGATATGATCATGCTAGTAAAGCTTAGAGGTGGCATACAACTTATATATGATGCATTGGCATCATGTTAGACATGTCACACTAGTATATCTTAGAGATGATCATACAACTTAGAGATGACATAGTGAGGCATTGATCTACATCATGCGAGTACAAACTGATATGGCATACAACTTATATATGATGCATTGACATCATTCTAGATATGTCATGCTAGTATGACTTAGAGATGATGTAGATGATACTCTAGATCATGCTAGTACAACTTAGATATGATGCATTCACATCATGCTAGTACTGATTAGAGATAATGCATCTGATGACATTGTTGATGCAAGATGATATCAAATGATATGATTTGATTATTGTGGAGATTGTATGTCTATGGAAAATATCTATATGCTACTGTGGTGGATGTTTTCCACCGGTAGTGACTGTGTGTCACTATTTAGTAGCCGTGTGCTACTAGGAGTGGTTGTGTACCACTGGGAATTAGTTGTGTACTACCATGGATAGACACAATTGTGTTCTATTGGATGGCATTGTAGCAATTGTATGCTACTATATGTTTTCCATAGAGACTACCACTAGTGTTGGAGATGATTTTCAACTAGATGAATAGTCAATGTGCTGGTGGAAAGACATTCTCCAGGCGAAGAATGGTCTAGGCAGAACAAATTGCTGGTGGACATACATTCTCCCTGTGGACAATGGTCCAGGTTGATAGATTGCTGACGTATCATGGACTGGTATTTTCCTAAGGCATAGATTGTGGCCCGATTAGGAAAAAGGTTCAAGATCAATATTCTCCCGAGGCACTGTTATTGGCCTGATCAGGTTGAATGGTCCGCCCCCTAAGGAAATGATGTCCCAATTAGGGTGGTTGATATGGGACCGATATTTTCTAAGGAATATGGGTAGAGATTGATCTCTATGTTACATATGACCCGATTATAAAAAAATTTGAGACTGAAATTCCTATAGGAATGGTCTTTGTAGCCCATGGCATGGCTTTCAACATCTGGGAGGACTGAATTCTTCTAGGATGTAGGTTCGGATTAGAAGAATGGTCCTTGTATCCCATTGCGGGGCTTTCAACAGCTATGTTGGGACAACTATTCTTCTAGGACGTATGTACATATTAGAAGAATGGTCTCTGTATCACTCTGTTGAGTGGGTAACTCACACGAGACACTTTGCCGAGTGCACTGAGTTCAACACATGACTTATTCAACATCATTCCCAATTACTCAGATGGAGTATTGCATCGAGAGATGATGCAAATGATGATGTATGTTGATGCCAGGATGCTATTAGAGATACTGATAGTGATGATGTTGCTCTTGAATTGATCTTTGTGATTATGAGATAACCTGTGTGGCTATGATGATGCTATCAACATAGTGGTCTATGTGTGCTCAATACAATCACCATTAATACCTCCCTAGCTAGGATGGAGTGTTGATGTTATGGTAGCTGCGAGAGGTATTAACCTCCATGTGTAAAATTTGACTAGAATGGAATATTGCAGAAGCAAGGGAAACCTTAAACAGATGTGTGAAAATCATAGAAGACAAGTCGTCCTAGCAGAATAAATAATATTAGAATATTATCTTCTAGAAAGACAAGTCGGCTCCATAGGAAAAAGATAAATAGACGATATAATTACCAGAAAGTCAGGTTGACCCAACCAGAAAAGTCACTGGACAAATTAATTTGAATAGAGGATGTTTTAGCTCTCATTTGTACACCCAGTCAGAGCACAAGTCTTGTGGAGAGTTGCAGTTGCAGCGACAACTGTAGCTGCAAGGATGAATAAGGGCGTATGGTCATCTCTTGGTCTTGGTATCTTTATAACACTATCAGGTGATATTCTTGGTGAAACTCTTGGTGATATTCTTGGTAATACTCTTGGTGATATTCTTTCTAAGTATGGCACAAGTTTGAGAGAGTAGTGTAGCTGCAAAAATGTATGGTACTTGTTTTGTGGAAATGGATAGTCTCTCTCTCTTGTGTGCTACCCTTGGAGAAGTAGCACTTTACTTGTCTTGAGTTGTTGTTGTAGTTAGCATATAGGGTTTATCTATTGGTTGTAGTATGGATTTACAGAATAATTCTATTAAAGCTTAAGGTGCTTGGGGGTGGCTTCGTGCCTATGGATGGGTGACAGTAGAGATATTGTCTATGGTGAAAAAAAACATATCAATTATTTTAACAACTTGTTCCAGAGAGACCCCGATAAACGAATGGAACATTCCTTGGATTATCCATGATAAATGAACGATACATCCCTTGGGTTGACCTTGATAAACAAATGGTACATCCCTTGGGTTACCCCTGATAATCATATAGTACATCCCTTGGGTTATCCCTGATAAAAGAATGATGCATTCCTTGGGTTGGGAAGGTCAAGAGTAAGAGAGATGGTGGAAAAATTAGGATATCTGTAGGAGAATATCAGTTGGGTTATGAGTTTTATGAGCTGCGAGTTGGGTGTGAGAGATCACCCTCTTATGTGGATTACTAGCCTTAGCTCGGGGGTGACTAGATTTTTTTATTTGGAAAAATCAGTCTATGGTTGGGTGGAACATCCATCCCAAGCAGCTGGTTACATGGTTCTTGTTTAAATATAAGTATTTTATCTTGCACTGAGTTATTTACATGTGTTATTGTTGTGCATGAACTCTGCGTAAATGAGAATGAATTATATGATGTTGTAATGAACAATTTAACTACATTTCATGTTGATTATTAGCATGCTTTAGATGCATCTATTTTATGGTTATAGACAATATCTAAATATGTAGCTGGTAATCTACATGAATTTGATTAAAAATAAATCTTAATAATTTAATGTGTATTCCACACTGTAATGTTCCTTGGTTGAGCTGGGGAACATTACATTATGGTATCAGAGTTGTAATTAAGAGAGTTTTGCGTGGTGTGACCCAACCATGGTGGATGGGTACGTTACAAAGTGGTATCAGAGCTGATAATGAGAGAGTTTTGCATGGCGTGGATTAGCCTGGGTGGCTGGGTACATTACAAAGTGGTATCAGAGCCTATTTTTCAACGTTGAGCTTGGATGGGTCGAGTTAGCAGAATGATGAAGCGGAATTTCGCAAAGAATTAATTCTGGAGTATGTCTGCAACTTGTTTTATTAAATTACTGCAGTAAAATTGAGAGAAATTTCATGGGTAATGTGAAGAATTGAGCCTCTTTGGAAATTTCGAACATAAGAAAAATCAATTTTTTTTTTGGGTATTTTTCCATATGATGATGTCACTATGATGTGGAGGCCACATGTCAGCTAACATGGTAGAAGAAAGACGTGTACTTCCACGGTGGTAGGTACATGCTGGACGAGATGACAATTGGGTGGGTGATGTGGAGCCATGTGGCAGACCAACTATCAGTCCCACGAAGCTGCAGTAAGATCTTGGAATTTGTCTGAGTGTTAAGTTGTCGTGAATCCACGAGTCTACGTAGATGGAAAAAATGGTTAAGTGTTGGGAATTCTCGGACGAAATTATGAAAGGAATTTACAAGTTTATGAGTCCACGTGGATGGAAAAATGGCTAATTTTTGGGACTTCTCTGACAAACTTATGAAAGGAAGGCTATAAGTTTATGAGTCCATGAGTCTGTGAGTCTGCGAAGGAAAAATAAGCTAAGTGTTGGTCGTGGGTTCATGGAAGGTATGAAGAAGAGATATGACTGGATTCATGGTGATTCCATTAAGAAAGATCAATGACGAAGATCTAATCGAGAAATGATCGGACAGTTGTTGAGCGTTGCTACTATATTGCACGCGCTAATGAATATTCCTTCACTATTTTTCCAACACAACTTTTAGCTCAGAGCTCAGATTTGAGAAAACAAATAGTCGTTGGAAAGGTATTGAGGAGTAGAAGACATCTGTCAACCCAAAATTTTAAATTGGGCGTTATAATTGCTCAGGAAGTGATAAAAGATATTGTTGTGGAAGGAAGAAGAGTGGAATGGACAACATGTAAATGTTGTAACCTTTCACTCAGAACTCAGATTGGGGCATGAGTACAATCATCAAAAAAATGTTTCAAAGAGGAATGCATCTAAGGAATCAGATTTTTAATTTGTTGCATTGTGTCCCTCATCATTTGGGATAAATAATGACCTGTAGCATTAATTGACAAAATTTCTATACTATGCATAATTCTAACAGAAGTGGTTACTTGCACACGGTGCAAAATTAGAGGTATAATCAGGTAGATTCAAGCCTAGGATTTAATATCAAAGTAATGGAAACATGAAAGAGATTGTAGAAGTTGGTTGAGGCAATACAGAGCTACACGATAAGTAACAAAAAATGGAATTGGGTTCCAAGAGCCATGTAATTACTTGATGTGAAGATTTTTCCAAATAATGTCAAATTTTGGAGAAACCTTCCCAATGATAGAGGTAGAAGAGCACTCTACAGTGAGTGTTGTGTGAAAAGGGATTTCTAGAAAGAGTGTAATATTACACCACTGAGCATTGTGTGGTTATGTTCTATATTAGTCCCAATGTCCATTGGATAGGAAAGAGGTCAAGCTTGCTGCAAAAGGAGGAAAAAGGACATCATGAGATGAGGTGTGACCCATGAAGTGGACGAGTCATATTTGAGTGCAAGAATAAGGGATTGTTAGATATGATCTAGAAACTCTTGTCTAAAAGTACATAAGAAAGAAATCAACCTCTATTATCAGAGTGTGCAACAAAAGCATAGTACATGAGCAATGGTGGAGTGTAGCATTCCATTCGAAGTCGAGTGGCCTTGAGTGGTCAAGTAGTGCTTCACAATGAATCACTTAATGAAGTGAAAAAAAATTACTTAAAATTGATCTAAGCCATGGATGGAAAGGCGTATTAGAAAGATGACATAAAAGAAATATTTCAAAATATTGAAATGTCAGTCAATGATAATGGTGTTTCAAGACCAATGTGGTCAAGGAAATGTAAGTAGATGATTAGATTGCAATGTTAATATTCAACTAGAGTAGTGCATGTTACAACACTATGAATATTAAGAATTATAGCCCAAAATATCTTGGGATAATATTTATTTAATTAAAGGAAACAATTGTGAGATGACATCACCAGTGGACCTAGTGGATGGAAATGAAGAATGAGAAAATAAGGCTTGGTTAACAGGCGTAGAATATGGGCCATTGGTGCACAATTGAGTAGAATGGTAGTGCACATGGTAGCAAGGTTCTTCAGGAATTCAGGGACAACAATCTACAATAACAATCAAATAATTTAATTAAAATTGAAATAGATATGCATCAGAGTGCATGATAGAATTGGTGCATGATGCATAGAATAAAGATAGAATGCATGTGCATAAGATAAGCATGAAAGATCAAATGATTGGTGCATACTGATGTGCATTTGTGCATGTAGACATGCATGAACATGCCGATGGCATGATTATAGACTAAGATTAGTCTGTTGATGTTGATATATATATAATGATTCTATGATATTTGAATAAAACTAATGATGGATTGTGTATCCAGGAAACATGATTACAACTTGATGATATTTTTTCTTATGGTATCCATCTATACGAAGAAAAAATGAGGATGGTGGGAATGTTGATCAAGAGATTGGAAAAAGGAGTTGTTGAGCTTCTATAAAGTACCTGTTGATCAGGTAGCATCAAGTAAATTGATGACAACTGTACGGGTATGCATTTGCGGTTGTTATGATGTATAATTGCTGAAGGGAATTGAGGTAAGAATTCCCTCAGTTGAATCTCAAAATTTTAATTGATGTAAAGGCACGAGGCCTTGAGTATTAAAATAAAATTTGTTGCTTGAATGCATTTATGGAAAACTAATTGCATACCGTGTTATGTTGTTTATGAGGTCATAACTGAATTATGTCAGGAGACATTACTCCTTTTGTAGCAATGAATGCCATTAGAGATGGTCATGTGTGAGGACATGATGGGAATGGATATGGAAAGGATATAGTGCCATCCAAGTGCATAATGTTTTCCCCTACGTAACTAAGGTTTGGACTGCAACCTTTTTTCCTACACTAAATAGCACTAAGGGATGATGTTCCTAGTCTTGTGTATGGGTTGCAGAGGAAGGTATCCAAAGGATCAGACCGGTTGTGCGCAAGAGTTTGTATGAGGTATTGAGGCATGGGCCATACCTTCCAACTCACATGGTGAATACATTACATGAACATATGGTATTCCAAAGTCAATGCAAGGATGCATTGTGTAGATGGGGCCATGATTATTGGCACAATGGTTTTACTTATTGGTAAAGTTTGATTGCCTTATGAAAAGATTGGTGTGCTAATAATGCGTATAGAGTGAATGATAGTTCCATTATAGATAATTTGATTAATGAATTAATTATGTTTTTATTATGAATAATAGTTGGAAATGATGGAATTTTTAGATTACTATAATTATGAAAATCACTTCATGGATTGAATGCAAATATTGTGCATGAGATATTAACAACATGTTTGGTTGCAAGAAAATTGAAGGAATAATGGTCTTGGATATGGAAATAATGTAAACCCATAAGGAAGAATAGTATATACCACTGCAAGAGACAAACATAATGCGAATAAATCTCATGTGTGGGAATTTTTATTTCCCTGTATAACCAAATTTGAGAAATTTATAATTGGAAATTGTTATGATATGCCAGAAATTTGTTTGGTTGCATGGAAATTGAGAAAATTGTAAGAATAATGGTCTTGGATATGGTAGTGGTGTAATACATAAGAAATATTGATATCTACTGCTGCAAGATCCAAACAATTATGAATAGAAAACTCATGTTTGGGAATTTTATTTTCCTGGGTAAAATAGATGGGAATTTTTATAATTAAAAATTGTATGATGATGTCTCATATTAACTATATGGATGTGATGTAGATAGGATGATTTCCACATGTTGTGGATTGCTAGTGGAAATCTAGTAGCAAGTTGACATTTGTTTTCAAGAGAACACCTTGGAAAATGATGGATCGCCTGAGGAACTCTATATCAGTGAAAGGGATGCCTGAGCCTAGAGGGTATACACAACATGAAGAAACAGGTTGTCAGGCATGAAGAGTGTACTCTTATGTGAGTTTCACTGCAGTAGCAAGGTTTATGCTATTTAATTTACCGATATTTTTTCTAGCAGTGAGTCCCTTGAGTTCCCAGTAGTGAGATTCCTAGTTACCTATGCCAGAGAGACCTTGATAAATGACTGGCTCTTTCCTTGGGTTATCCTTGGCAAACATATGGTACATCCCTTGGGTTAGCCTTGATAAATGGATGGCACATTTCTTGGGTCGACCCTGATAAAAAAATGCGACACCATTCCTTGGGTTGGGAAGGTCAATGGGAAGATAGATGGTGGAAATCAGGATAACTGTAGGAGAATGCCAGTGGGTTATGTATATGTTTTAGGCCAAGGTGACTTTGTATATATGTTTTGGGGCTATAACACCTATGTATTTATGATTTTGGGGGTTGGAATACCTATGTATCTGTGGTATTGGGGCCATAGTGCCTATGTAATTTGTTTAGGCTGGAATGCCTATGCGATTTCAAGCTAGACAACCTATATGTTGATTATTGGCTGGGGAGACAAAATTGTAAAATGAAATTACACTTGTAGGGTGTTGTGCACTTAGGAAAGTGAAAAACTAAGGGGCAGGGGATGCAACTTCCTAGTTCTAATCCCTATGAATTATAATGTAATTGTATAAATGTGAATTAGAATGGTGAGGCGATGTGTTTGGGTGAAGAGCCCGTATTGATTTAATGTGGCTACGCACAAAAAATGTAATATGTGAATTATATCTCTATGTTTTAATAATAAAATGTGATGCCATATGCTAAGGGGAAATGGCGAAGAGATGGGGGCTAAATTAATCCAAAAGAGAGGGAAGTGTCTAGGATAATGGCCAAGAGGGGTCAAAGGGGGGATTACCCATGTATATTAATTTAAACCTTTTTCCTAAATTTGTTAAGTGTATACGAACCTTCCACTTTATGATTGAGTGTTCCCAAAGCCAATCATTAAATAAATGTAAGAGGGTGGGTGTGAGTGGTCACATCCCATAGTTATTGGGCACATGGGGGTTGAGTACAATCAACTTAGGGAAGAGTGTGAGTCAAGAAAGGAAAGCCACAAGAGAGGAAATTTGTATGGGTTGGAACATGGAGTTTCAGTAAGTCAAGTTTTGTGCACGAGAAGAGGAGAGAGAAAGAAAGAAAGCTTGGAACTGGTGCAACCATGGAGGGATAACTATGGAGCGTAACTTGAGCGAATTGGACCTAGAGAATTGAAGAGCCAAGTTTTCAGACCTGAAGAGTGAACTCCTGTGTGAGTTGCATTAGAACAACAAGTGTTTTCTGTTGGTTTACTAATAGTTTTCCTAGCAACAAGTTCCCTTGAGTTCTCAGCTGAGAGATTCCTAGTTACTTGTGCTAGAGAGATCCCGATAAATGAAAGGAACATTCCTTGGGTTATCTATGATAAAAAAATGGTA
This sequence comes from Picea engelmannii, assembly GCA_009831015.1. NCBI lineage: Eukaryota > Viridiplantae > Streptophyta > Pinopsida > Pinales > Pinaceae > Picea > Picea engelmannii. The sequence goes on from ML776788.1 coordinate 992,586, forward strand.
CATCCCTTGGGGTAACCCTGATAAAAGGATGATACATACCTTGGGTTACCCCTGATAAACGTATGGTACATCCCTTGGGTTATCCCTGATAAATTAATGGTGCATTCCTTGGGTTGGGAAGGTCAGGGGGATGAGAGCTGGTGGAAAAATCGGGATAACTGTAGGATAATATTAATCAGGTTATGAGTTTTATGAGATACGAGTGGGGTGTGAGATACCTCCCTCTTTTGTGGATTACTAGCCTCATCTCGGGGGTGACTAGATGCTGAGATTTGGAACAATCAGTCTATGGTTTGGTGGAAAGTCCATCCCAAGCAGCTGGTTGCACGGTTCTTGTTTAAAGATCAGTGTTTTATCTTGCACTAAGTTATTTACATGTGTTATTGCTATGCATGAACTCTGTGTAAATGAGAATGACTTATATGCTGCTGTAATGAGTGGTTTACCTACATTTCATGTTGATTATTACCATGCTTTAGATACATCTATTTTATGGTTATAGACAATATCTAAATATGTAGCTGGTAAGCTACATGAATTTGATTAGAAATAAATATTAATAATTTAATGTGTATTCCACACCATAATGTTCCTCGGTTGAGCTTGGGAACGTTACATTATCGTATCAGATATTTAATTAAGAGAGTTTTGCATGGTGTGACCTAACCATGGTTGCTGGGTATGTTACAAAGTGGTATGAGAGTTTATAATGAGAGAGTTTTTCATGGCGTGGCCTAGCCTGGGTGGCTGGGTACATTACAAAGGTAGAATGGAAAAAGTTGGATAGGAAGTCAAAGAGTACAATCCAATTTTTTCTTTCAGATTCAATGTCATTGAATGTCTCGGGAGAAGCTACAACCAAGGAGTTATAGGAGAATTGAGGGACTTTCTATTTGTCTAAGTCCCTGGTAAACAAACTTTTCCTTTGAAATAAGTTGTACCTCCTAAGGATGAATGACATAGACTATGTGACAGAGCATCTAAATAACTTTAACACCATGGTAAGTCAATTTTTTTCTGTCGACATTAAAATTTCTGATGAAGATAAGTGCATTATTTTACTGTGTTTATTTCTAGATTCATCTGATAGTCTAGTTGTAGATATTGAGAGTGATGAAACCATTTTAAAGTTTGATGATGTGGTTGCATCCTTTATATTGAAATAAATGGCAGATAACCATGGACAATCAGAGTACATATGTGTTATATATAAGAGGACATCCCCAATATATAAATAAAAATAAGTCTTCGGGGGTGAGATCTAAATACAGAAGTAGATCTAAATCTCTAGGAAAATCTTTAAGTAAATGTTGGAAATGTGGTAAAGTTCGACATTATAAGAATGATTGTAGATTAAAAATTGTTGATAAAGGGAATGGATCTGATGATGTTCCTTCCACATAAGGGAAAACCTCCTTAGAAGAAGGAGGGGATGTGTACTTGGCTTCTACAATCACACATTCAAATAATGATGTATGGTTGATCAACTAGGGTGATTCTTTTTATACGACTTGTCACAAGCAGTGGTTTTGTGAATATCAAAAGTATAATGGAGGTGATTTTTTATTCAGAGATGACTTGACAACCATACTAATATGATGTGGAACAATTAAGTTTCTTCTCAAGGATGGAAGGATTAGAGCACTCCTTAGGGTTTCCCACATTCCATAACTAGCTAGAAACTTGATATTCATAAGTAAGATGAGTGATGTAGTTGTATATACTATATTTAAAAAGGAAACCTAAAAAATGGTTCAAGGAGAAAATGTGTTGATGAGGGGAGTTCAAAATGGAACTTTTCACAAACTATTGGGAAACACTATCATTGATGGGTGTAACAGTTCTATTGTTCATGAAAGTGGAAATGAAGAATACAAAACCCTTACTATATCTAGACATGTTGGTAATACTAAGACAACTGAGAGGGGGGGCGGGGTGAATCAATTGTTACTGTGATTAAACAATTTTATGCCTATTAAAATGTTATTAACCTTCTTCAAGTGATCATCAAGATTATGCAAGTCATGAACATCAGAAATAATAAAAATCAATCACACACATGATATACACACAGACACATATTCATGAGGAAACCCATAAAGGGAGAAAACCTCTTCTTCTTGGAATGATAGGTAGTCTTTTAAGTTCTGTACATCAACTTTCTTTGAGCACCAACTCAAAATGAGGCTACGACCTCTTCTTTAGCAAGCTGAAACTTGTTGAGAGAACCAACTCTCTGGTTTCTCTAGCACCCACTAGAAGGAAGCAACAACTCCCTGAGTGTTCCAACACCAACTAGATGGAATCAACAACTTCCAGTCACATAGGCACCAACCTGTATAACATAGAACAATTTTTCTCCCTTGCACCACCCTACCACCCTGGTTTTTCTGGCTGCAACCAGATGGAAGACAAAAATTCATGTGTTCAAGCACCCATTTGAAACTCCGAGGACAACAATCCTCCCTAGCACCACCCTACCACCCTGTTTTCTAAAACTTTGCTTGAATAATAATTTACAATAATACAAACATTTCAATGTCTACCAGTTCTTCTCTGTTTTGCAATTCTATTCTAGTTCTATCTGTTCATGCTCGGCTCCACTTGTTGTTTCTTTCCATATTCTCTTCCTCTGTTCTTCTCATTCTCTTAGGTTCTCATACAGTCTGTTGTTTTCACCATTTCTACTCTGTCCAGCTTGTGTTCTTCATCTCTGCATCTCTCACACTCTGTTCATGCTCTCTACTTGATTACATACAGTTCAACTTGTTTTACCAAGAAACAATGACCTTCCTCTGTCTCAACATATTTCTTTTATTCATTCTTTCATCATCCGTTACACTCTACATATCCAACGCTCTATGTTGGGAATCTCAGAACGCTCAAGAGCCATGATTCCAATGCTCAAGAACAATGATTTAGCCACTCAAGAACAATGACCAAGTTAGTGTAACTGAATCGTAACTGATCAAGAAATCACGAGATGAAACAACAACCCTTCGATCAGATTCAGTTTGATTAGCGTTGTTGGATTATACTCTGAGGTGGAGCCTGGAAGCGTTAAATCCTTCCCCTATATTCCGTTGATGTGACCATGGGTGATGCTATCATGTGACCATGTGATTGTGGTTGCGGCCAAAGGTGGTTTGAGGGAAACCCTATTTTTTCCCCACAATTCACTACGAGCCTCCATGCGTCCTTTCTCCAAAATTGTGGTTTCGATTGCGGCCCACTCATGAAAAATTAAGACACAAGAATGTTCTGGCCCTGTAATGTGATGGGACCGTCGATCTCATGATCTTGATGGTTCTCCTGAGCTGACAGTTCAGATCTGTCCACTCAAGTCTATGGATCAGATCTACCCTTCCTAAATCAATGACTGAGATTTACTTCGTGATCTGGGCTCCATGAGTTTCAAATCTCAGACCTCACTTTTCCCAGATGCCAAAATTCCAGAGTTGAAAATCCATTGACGTGTGTCCCTCTTGGATCAATGGTCCTCATTCACTTCGGGAATTTGAACTTTCAACCATATTGAATGGTTTATTTCACGGAAACAAATCAATGGTCACATTTGATCCTTACACTCATCCTTTCATTGTTCAATCCGTAAATGGCTAGGAATTAATCAAATATTGAGATGGAAAGCTATCAGAACTTCACCCTTCAGAAATTTGGGATTTCAAATTTTCAAAATTACACTATCCTTCCACTGTACTGTGATCAACGGTTGAGAATACACCTGAAGTGATCTTTCATATCGGATGACTTGTGTCCTTGCTGACGTGGTCTGCCACACGTCCTTTCTGATGTGGTCTACTGATGTGATCTCCCATATGTCCTTTGTTGACATGGTATGCCACATTTCCTTGTGGACGAGGTTTTCTGAAGTAATCTACTGACGTATATCTCCCTGATATAACGATCATCGTGTGTTCTCTAGATCCGATGGTACTTATTCATTTCGGATTTCTGACTCTCTGGGCTTCGGGTTTTTCAAATCTCAAACTGAAAAATATGATGTGAGATTTTTCTGGAGCTTAGCCTCCTCACATATTTATACCTGAACTAAATGTTGTTTGTCGATCATGATCTTGGATTGATGGCTCGATCTGTCTGCGATGCAACTCTTCTAGCTTATCCTGTCCTTCCACTTAGAATGATCCAACGACTGACGAAAATTCACATAAATGAGATCTCAAATCTTTTACCTCGCTTATCCTGTCCTTCCACTTTAAAATGATCCGATGACTGACAAGAATTTGGGTAATCAGATTCTCAACCCTTTAGCCCTGCTTATCCTATCCTTCCACTTAAAGTGATCTGACGATTGTGAATATTCTCGAAGAAGATCAACGATCAGGATGGTTGCAGAACCACAACTTGCGAGTGATTTAACTCGTCACCAAAACTTCTCAATTTGATGTTGTGCGCATTGGTGAGTCAACCACAATCGTCGATCTTTGAGGCTATAAGATCTGATGACCCTGACTAATTGTGGGATTGGAACTAGCGCTATATTCTCCTTCCGATCTTTTCAATCTATCCCTGCCATTGATCTAGCGATTGTGCATCCGACAGTTACAAATCAATCTGACTTAATCTTATCACTTGTTAGATCAACCACAATCGTCGATATCCGAGTCTATGAGATCTGACGATCTAGACTAATTGCGGGATTGGAGCTAGCAAGATATTTAATTCTTCTTTCGCTCCCTGCAATTCATCCCTACCGTTGATTTGTCTTGCAGATCCGACAATCACAATCTTCCAACGGTCCTCAAGCCCATGATTACTCATATGACCGATGTCCGTTATATGAGATGATCAACACCGTCAATTTATTGATCGGACGACTGCTGAGGCTTCTCACCCCGAGCTTATGTTTTTCCTTCCGAGCTTTGATATCTGCATACTGTTCAGCTCCTCCTCCCGAGCTTACGTTTTTTATGCTGATCTTTGATATCTGATTACTGTTCGCTCCTCCTCCCGAGCTTATGCTTTTCTTGTTTTCCATTGTCATTGTTGTTCTTTCCATCAATGACAATCACACTCTTCTCGTAAAATATGCCAACAATCTCCCACTTTGGCATTGATGGCAACCCTGAAAGGCTCCTTAGATCTCCAATTGTAGCATCTAGACCACTCCTTTTCTCCCCTTTGACATCATTGTCAAAGAAAACATACTCCCCCTAAGTTGTTGTAGTACTTTTCAGAGGTATCATATATTCAACCAACACATACTCCCCCTGACAGGATGGAATCTCTCGGGTGAGATAAGGGATGGCACCCAACTTCTGATTGAGATATTCAAATGGTGTCTTGGCTAGGGGTTTAGTAAATATGTCTGCAATTTGTTCTATGGTTGGAATGTAATTTAGCTGAACAACTCTATTTGTAACCTTCTCTTTGAGAAAATGATACTTTATTGGTATATTATTATTCTTTGAATGGAGAATAGGATTCTTCGATACACTAATGGCATTGGTGTTATCACAGTGAAGTGGAATGGTATCCGTATAAGTTACCTTCACATATGCAAGAGTTTGTATAATCCATAAGATCTGAGTGAAGTAAGTAGAAACAACAATGTACTTTGCCTTTGTAGTTGATAATGAGATATATCCCTGCTTCTTACTAACCCATGCTACTAATGAATCACCTAATAAGAATGCACCTCCACTGGTACTTTTTCTCTCATCCAAACAGTTTTCCCAATGAACATCTGAATATGCAGTTAATTGAAAATTCTAATTTCTAGGATACCAGAGACCATAATTCATTGTACCCTTCAAATATTTGAATATCCTTTTGACAACTACTAAATGACTTTGTTTAGGAGAAGACTGATAATGACCTACCATTCCAACAAATTGCATTATATCAGGATGAGATGCTATGATGTAAAAAAGACTGCCTATCATTGATCGATATGTTCTTTGATCAACATCAGGTGAAATATCATCTTTACCGAGGTTGCAACCAACCACCATAGGTGTGCTCACAGGTGTAGAATATTCCATCTGAAACCTCTTTAACATCTCTTTCAAATACTTTTCTTGAGAGATAAATATCCCTGTGGAACTCTGATTGATTCGTTAACTAAGAACATATGACAATTCTCCTATCATGGACATCTAAAACTCAGTCTGCATTGAATTAGAAAACCACTGATCTGAAGGGTCATTAGTGCATCCAAAAATAATGTCATCCACATAAACCAAAACAAATAATAAATCATCCCCTTCAGACTTAATATATAGATTACTGTCAACAAATCCTTTCCTGAACCCTTTGTCCTGTAGAAATTTTTCCAGTCTATAATACTAGGCTCTTGGTGTTTGTTTCAATCCATATAATGCCTTTTTCAACTTACAGACATATTCAGGATTATCTTTCAGTGGAAATCCTTCAGTTTTCTCCATGTATACTTCTTCTTCTAGGTCTCCATTAAGAAAAGATGACTTAACATCCATCTGATATACTTTAAAGCTCTTATGACATGCATAGGCAAGAAACATTATGATGGATTCCAGTCTTTCCACGGGTGCAAATTTTTCATCAAAATCTTGTCCTTCAACTTGTGCATACCCCTTACAGACCAATCTTGATTTATTCTTAACAATTTTTCCTTGTTCATTCATTTTATTCTTAAACATGTTGATTAAGGTTGGTTGTCATTGATGTCAACCCTTGAGGAAAGACCCGTAGCACAAAGTTTTGGGTAATTGACCCAATAGTGTTTGATGTAAATATGACTCATTATTGTTTTTCCATGGTTGATAAGAAGTAAATATGGATGAACTCCAAAGTGGTCCCCTTATGGTGAAAGCCCTCACGGGAAGACGCTTTGTGGAGTAAGAGGACCCATGC
>ML776788.1:1008860-1024222 GCA_009831015.1 Picea engelmannii
ATTCACCCGCCCTCTCAGTAATCCAACAAAACACCCATTTGGATCCAATTACATTCTTATCTATAGGTCTAGGAACAAGCTCCCAAGTATTGTTCTTCTCAATCTGATCCAGTTCCTCATTCATTGATTTTAACCAATTTACATATTCACTGGCTTCATTAAAGTTCTTGGGTTCCACCATGGATATGAAGACTATATGTGATTGCTCGGTTTTTTTGATTATCCTTCTCCTGGTTTGTACACCTTTGTTTTTCTCACCAATTATCTGACTTGCAGGATGATTCTTTTGATTAATTCTGGAGGAAGGATTTGATTTTGTCTGCTGATTTGAGTATGCCTGAGTATTTGTATCTTCATCTGACTCAGAGTCTTCTTTTTCTTATTCTTGGACCTGTTCATCTTCAATTTCAACTATATCCTCTGTTGTTGATTCAACGTTGCTTACATCTCGTACCGAGATCTCTTCATCAAATTTTATGTCAATGCAATCAACCAATTTATGTAGCCTCTTATTATAGAATCTGTATCCTTTATTGTTTGTAGCATACCCTAAGAAGATACCTTCATAATCCCTTTCATCATATTTGCCAATATTTTCATCATTATTCTTGATATAACACTTACTCCCAAAAACTTTAAAATTATTGATTGAAGCAGGTTTTCCAAACCATAGTTCATAAGTGTTGGGTATGTGCTATATTCTTTGCATGTGTGTGTGTGGGCATGTCAGATATGACAACTGCATTTGACGATCCCTCTAGTAGTGCTCTTTGTGTCGTGTGCGCTGGGCGCTTTCCTATGGGGTTCCCGAGGGGGGGGGGGCAAGTATGCCCCCCACTAGTTATGCGCAACGTTCGGCAACGGGTGGTAGCCAGGGGCCTACGGGGTTAGGGGCAGCACCCCGAAATTTGTTTTTGGGTGGTTTTTGCTATCTTTAGCAGATTTTGCTATTTTTAGCGATTTTGTAAATTAATCCTGGATTAAGGGATTAGGGTTTTGGTATCTACGAAATACCTAAAAACATTGTATATATATTGTATGATGAATGGTGAAATTCAACATAATGAATATAAGAAAGGTTTTCCCAGTTGAGGGTTTCCAGTATAAATCTCTGTGTACTATGTGAATGAGCCATTGATTAATTTCTGTTTTTCTTAAGAATCTATATGCATTGCTTTACTTCGCAGGTTTAAAACTTACAATAAGGAGTCTTGTCACTTTGTGGCCTGAGATGAGCTTTGTTAAGAATATGTACTACTGTATGAATTTCTTCTACCCAATATGTTTGAGGAATATTCCTTTCATTCATCATTGATCTTTCCATCTGCTTGAACTGATCTATTCTGTCTCTCAACTACTCCATTTTGCTGTGGAGTCCCTCGAATAGTATACTCTCTTTTGATCCCATGTTTATCACAAAACTCTTTGAAGTCCCTTGAACTAAACTCTCCTCCTCTATCAGACCTTACTTCCTTTAGTCTTTTTCCTGTTTGATTCTCAGTCATAGCCTTAAACACTTTGAACTTTTCAAATGCTTCAGATTTTTCTTTCAGAAAGGCAACCCATGTAAGTCTAGAATAATCATCAATAATCAACATGAAGTAATTTTATTTTCCCGTTCCTTCCTTCCTTAATGGTCCACATAAATCCATACTTACTAACTGAAGCAATTTCTCTGTTGATGCAAAGTTCTTAGATTTAAACCGTGTCTGGGTAATATTTCCTATTTGGCAAGGTTTACATACAAAATCATATGGCTTTGATATCTTTGAAAGATCTTTTACCGCCCCACTGTTTCTAAGTTTGACTAGATTATCAAAATTTAGGTGTCCAAGTCTCTTATGCCATAACCAACTTTCATCATACTTTCTTAAGTGACATTCTTCTTTTTCTTCTTTCAAAACACATACATTGTTTTATGTCCTTATTCCTTTAGCCACCACTTGTCCTGAGTTTACATAATTTATCTTACAATATTTGGAAGTAAACACCACTTCACATCCTCTATCACACATTTGACTTACATTGAGCAAATTATGTTTCAGCCCATCTACAAGCAGAACATCCTGGGATTTTCCTTTGCCATTACTCAAACTCACCATCCCTTTACCCTTGATTTTACCTAGTTCATCATTTCCAAAGGTCACATTTCTTGTTTTTCTTTTACTTATAGACATAAACTTATCCTTATCTCCAGCCATGTGCTTGGAACATCCACTGTCTATATACCAGGGGTTCTTTTGTTTTTGAGCTGAAAGTACTAGACAACATTTTTCACTATCTTTCTTTTTCCATGTGCTAGAATTTCTAGCTAAGGGTTTTATCCTTGGATCTGCTTTGTAATTCTTCAGATGGCAGTTTGCAGCTTTGTGGCTGAAGTTATGACCATTATAACATTCGAGCTCATTGTTCAAAAGGTCAAAGTGATTGGTGCAACTTTGTCTAGTCATTGGATTTTTAGTTCATGTTGCAAAGAATGTTTATTTCTTGATCTCCTCAGTTGCATGTCTCTAAACTTAATTTGACAATTTGCAATCCTATGACCAAAATTAGAGCAGTAAAAACAATAACCATGGAAGAAATTTTGGTACCTGAAGGATGGCCTTCTTCTTGACATTTTTTTCTCCATCTTCTGATAAATTTGTTTTTGATTAGGGATCATCTTGTCTTTATTAGCTTTTGGTGGCAGAGTACTCACATGGTCTGATTGTCTGCTAACTTGGAAATTGATCATGTTTACTGGCTCTTTGATTTCTATATGTTTTCTTCTTGAACCACTTACATAACCTTAACTAGTCTTTAACAACGAAGATATTTGTTTTCTCATAATGTCGTTTAGTTTCGCTGAGGCTTTAATGCTTGGAAGATTTTGGAGATACAATGCTTTAAACTTTTCCATCTCTTTTATGGTTTTTACTACCTCTTCTTCCAAGGCTTCACATCTTGAATTCTTCTCTGATAATTTCCATTTCAGAGTGTCCTCTATTTTCTTTGCCTATTTTAACTCCAATTTTAGTAGGGCAAAGTCTTCATCAGGTTTTTTACCATTCTTTTCAAATTGCATCAACAACTATTTTTGTTTTCTAAAGCACTGATTAGTTCACCTTCCATATCAACCACATCTTCTTCATCATTAACATCACTTCCTGTGATTTTATTCTCATAATCCTCTTTGTCCATAAGCACAAATTCATTAACCTTATCTTCACAGGAAGAGTCACTATCTGTGTCTTCTGAAGAGTCATCATTGTTTACACATATAATTTTCTTTTTACCAAATCTCTTGGATTTGTACTTCTCTTCACCTTTAGAGTTCTGGTTCTTCTTCTTGTGTGGACACTTAGATTCAAAGTGACCTATATTTCCACAGTTAAAAAATTTGAAGGGCAACTTGCCTTGGTATTTTCCTGATCCTTTCTTTAGTCTTCTCACAAATTTTGCTTCAAGTTCATCAGGCTCAGAATTCTCCTTCTTATCTTCTTTAAATGATTCTTCTCTAGAGGTGGGTTTATCCTTACTAATCCTCATTTCATAAGCAGTTAGAGTTCTTAGAAGTTGATCAACAAACAAAGTCTTAAGATCATTCAATTCTTCTATTGCAAAAACTTTTGGATTAAATCTATTTGGTAGAGATCTTAAAATATTCTGAACTAAAAAAATGTCTTCAATCTTCTCACCAAGACCCTTCATGGCATTCACAAGCTCCTCAACTCTTAAGAAAAATTTATTGACTGTTTCATCCTCATTCATTTTTAGTTGTTCAAACTATAATCTGTAGGTTTGAAGCTTGGCATTATTTACCTTCTCATTACCTTCATAACTGCCAATGAGTTTGTCCCACATTTCTTTGGCAAATTCTAAGTGCATAACTTTTACAAATTTTGCTTCTGCAAGCCCACTTAGAATAACATTCATAGCCTTAGTGTTGAAGCTGAATTCTAGCTTGTCATCCTTATTATCTAGTACAACTCGCTTTACATAACCAATCTCTACCACATCCCATACATCTGCACCTAAAGTCATTATGTAGGTTCTCATCCTAACTTTCCAAAATGAAAAGTTTGTTCCATCGAACATGGGAGTCTTATTGATTGAAGTTCCTTCATGACTTGTCATGTTTAAGCTTACTGATCTACCTTTAAATAAAAGGAACCTTCTCTGATACCAATTGTTGGAAATACTAAGAAAACTAAGAGGGGGGGGGGTGAATCAGTTGTTACCGTGCTTAAACAATTTTATGCCTATTAAAATGTTATTAACCTTCTTCAAGTGATCATAAATATTATGCAAGTCATGAACAACATAAATAATAAACATCAATCACACTCATGATATACACAGAGACAAATATTCATGAGGAAACCCATAAAGGGAGAAAACCTCTTCTTCTTGGAATGATAGACAGTTTTTTAAGTTCTGTACATCATATTTCTTTGAGAACCAACTCAAAATGAGGCTACAACCTCTTCTTTAGCAAGCTGCAACTTGTTGGGAGCACCAACTCTCTGGTTTCTCTAGCACCCACTAGAAGGAAGCATCAACTCCTTGAGTGTTCCAACACCAACTGGATGGAAGCACCAACTTCCAGTCACACATGCACCAACCTGTATAACAAAGAACAATTGTTCTCCCTTACACCACCCTACCACCCTGTTTTTTCTGGATACAACCAGATGGAATCTACAACTTCCTGTGTTCAAGCACCCACTTGAAACTCCAAGGACAACAACCCTCCCTAGCACCACCCTACAACCCTGTTTTCTAAATTTTTTCTTGAATAATACTTTACAATAATACAAACATTTCAACGTTTACCAGTTCTTCTCTGTTTTGAAATCCTGGTCTAGTTCTGTCTGTTCATGCTCATCTCCACTTGCTGTTTCTTTCCATATTCTCTTCCTCTGTTCTTCTCATGCTCTTAGGTTCTCATACAGTCTGTTGTTTTCACCATTTCTTCTCTGTCCATCTTGTGTTCTTCATATCTGCATCTCTCACACTCTGCTCATGCTCTCTACTTGATTACATATAGTTCAACTTGTTTTACCAAGAAAAAACAACCTTCCTCTATCCTTGTTGACGTGGTCTGCTGATGTGATCTCCCATATGTCCTTTGCTGACGTGGTCTGCCACATGTACTTGCAAATGAGGTTTTCTGACATAATCTAATGACGTATATCTCCCTAATCTAATGGTCATCGTATGTTCTCCAGATCCGATGGTCCTTATTCATTTCAGATTTCCAACTCTTCGGGCTTCGGGTTTTTCAAATATCAAACTAAAAAATATGAAGTGATATTTTTCTGGAGCTTAACATCCTCACATATTTATACCCGAACTAAATGTTGTTCATCGATCATGATCTTGGATCGATGGCTTGATCTATTTGTGATGAAACTCTTCTAGCTTATCCCGTCCTTCCACTTAGAATGATTGAACGACTGATGGAAATTCGCATAAATGAGATCTCAGATATTTTACCTCGCTTATGCTTTTCTTCCACTTTATAGTGATCCGATGAAAACTGTATCTTTATTGGTTATATAATAATAATAATATTCTATTTTTAAGGTCACGACCAAGCCATACACCAAATTGGTGTATGAGACCCCCTTGTTTTTGGGACAAGGGACCCCCTCAACCCAACGATTTGTCTGCTAAATTCTATGGAGGTATACATTCCCTACCACCCTCTAGATTTAAACCCATGACCTCTTAGGAGGAAACACACATTCTTAACCATTATGCCCACTTAGGTTGTATAAATATGATATAAATTTTTTATAAACTTTGGAACTTAGTAACTAATAAGATTGCTTATAGTCAGGATGTTGTTTTTAAAGAGGTTAAATATGCTTCCACACAGTAGGTCATACCAAGGGAAACAAAACCAAAGATAATAGAGTTTGATTTGGAGGAAGAAGAATCTAGCTCAATATAAGAATATGAATCAAAAGAAGAAGAACCTCATACTCCAATTTTTAGGAGACTGGTTTCGGTTGCCTTCTTTCCCAAACTAGAGTATACGGTTCTTCTTTTGATTCATATTCTTTTATTGAGTCAAATTCTTCATCCTCCAACTCAAACTCTATTATCTCTGGTTCTTTTTCCCTTGGTAGGAATTCCTACGTGGGAACATCTTTAACCTCTCTAAAAACATCATGAATGTAAACAATATTCTTAGTTATTGGGTTCCAAAGTTCATAACCTATTTTACCATCTTTATAACCAACAATGATACAATTTTCATCTTTATTATCCAACTTACTTGTATTTTCCTTTGGAACATGTACATAAGCATCACGACAAAAAACTATGAGATGTTAAAGAGAGGCTTTTTTACCAGTCCATGCCTCATGCAAATTTTTCTCAAAACTATGAGATGTTAAAGAGAGGCTTTTTTACCAGTCCATGCCTCATGCAAATTTTTCTCAGCCAACACTATTGAGGGTAATTGATTTACCAAGTAACATGTAGTATACAATGCCTCTTTCTAGAATTCCTGTCCTAACACTACACCACTAGGAATGCTACTTGTCTTTTCCATCAATATCATATTCATTCTTTTTGAAACTCCATTCTATTGAGGTGTGTATGGAGTACTATTTTTCCTTGCTATATCACATTTCTTACAAAATTCCTTGAATTCACTTCCACATAACTCTCCACCCTTATCTATCATCAACACCTTTATTTTCTTCTCTGTTTGATTCTCTACAAAATCCTTAAACTCTTTAAATTTATCAAAGACCTCAATTTTATTTTAGAGGAAATAAATCCACGTGTTCCTTCAGAAATAATATGTGAATGAAACATACTACATAGATTTACCTAATTATGGATAAGGAACAGGTCCAAACAACTCATTATGTATCAACTCTAAGATTTCCTTTTCTCTTGTAGCACCAGATGAGAATCTTACTCGATTTTGTTTACCATTTATGAAATGTTCATAGAAATCAAAATTTAGTGTGCAATCAAACATACCTTCAACAATACCTTTACCACACAATGCTTGAAGGCCCTTCTCTCAAATATTTCCAAGCCTTTGGTGCTATAACATTGTCTTTTCTCTAGAGACAATAGGGGTTTTGTCTTCTTCATTTCCACCCTTAGGAACAACATAACTATTACACCCATCAATGATAGTTCTTCCTGACATCTTGTATAGATTTCCATTCCAAACTCCAATCATCAACACCATTGATCCTCAAAAAATTTCATAAGTTTCCTTTTCAAAAACAATATGTACACCTGTATCACTCATCTTACTTATGGATGTAAAGTTTCTAGCTAGCTTTGAAATGTGAAAAATTCCAAGTAGTGTTCTAATCCTTCCATCATTGAGTAACAACTTAACTCTTCCACGTCCTATGATTCTAGATGGCCTAGAATAATCTCCTAAGAAAACATCACCCCCATTATACTTTTTGTATTCACAAAACCGCTCGTGATGATTCATATGAAATGAATCACCCAAGTCGATCAACCATACATCATGATCTAAATGTGTGCTTGTAGAAGCCATGTAACATCCCCTCCTTCCTCTAACGAGGTCCTCCCTTTTGCGGGAGGAATATCGTTATATCCCTTCCCTTTATCAACATTTTTAGATCTACAATCTTTCTTATAATGCTCGACTTTATCACATTTCCAACACTTCAATATTTTCCTGGAGATTTAGATCTACCTCTAGATTTAGATCTCCCCCCCTTAGACATATTTTTATGTCTATCTTGGGGATGACCTCTTATAGATAAGTCATCCATGCTCTAACTTTCCATGGTATTTCGTGTCATTTCTTATCATAGAAATGATGCAACCACATCATGAAACTTTAATGTGGTTTCATTACTCCAAATAGCTACAACCAGACCATCCCATGAATCTAGCAATGAGCACAATAAACTAATGCACTTATCTTCGTCAAAATTTTTAATATCAACATACAACAATAGAATTACCACAATGTTAAAGGCATGTATATGCTCTCTCACAGAGTCTCCATCATTCATCATTAGGAGGTACAATGTCTTTCAAAGGAAAAGTTTGTTTACTGGGGACTTAGACTGTAACAACCCTAGTAGAATATATACTTAGGGATTATTAAGTAAAAGATTTATTAAGTAGTTAATTTTTCCTAACATGTTAATAACTAAACAACAATTGGTCTAATAATATTAATTAAGTATTTATTAATTAATTAAAGGTTACAATTTTGATTAATTAATTAATTAATTAACTACCTATTATATTCAATAACTTGGGTATTAAATTTAAAAGGGATAATAAGTTATATTGTTTAAATAAAAAAAAAAATTACGTACACGGAAAGGGATAAGATATTAATTAAAAGGGGTAAGATATTAATGATGAGGGGATAAGGTAATAAATGGGTGGATACGGAAGTAAATGCAAGAGGCGGTGAAGGGAGGATAAGGAGGGGAAGGAGGTTTACGAAAGGAGAGCATTCTACGGGGATTATTATTTTCTGGAAGGTTTCTCTTGGATTGCAGGGAGGGGAGTTGAGTTCGGTAATTGGATTGGATCAATATAGGCATCGGTTTGCTGGAGGTTTTGGGCATGGGGGCCAGGATATCCATATGATATCCTGGAGCTAGGAAGTTGTCCTAGTTGGTAGGGTGGAACAAGGTTTTGGGCAGTGTTTACACAGTGCAACAATGGTCAACAGGCAAGCGAACAAACAGAGGGTTAGCATCAGACCCAGGTATTTAAAATTGTGTATTTGTTTTATTTTTCTATAAAATTTTATTATTTGTTGATAAATCTATATGCGAATGTGCTCAATTAAAGGAATTTTTGAATTTTACTATTTTTCTCAATATAAAGGAATTGTTGAACTTTACTGTTATGTTAGTAGAATTAATTGATGTTAAATAATATGGCCACTACAATTGGTATCAGAGCGTCTTAGTTTGAAATCTGGGCCTATGGGACAGGTTCCCAGCTCCAACTCTAGCTACGCCTAACCTGCAAACCAAACACAAGAAATGTTAAC
Source organism: Picea engelmannii (assembly GCA_009831015.1). Taxonomy (NCBI): domain Eukaryota; kingdom Viridiplantae; phylum Streptophyta; class Pinopsida; order Pinales; family Pinaceae; genus Picea; species Picea engelmannii. The sequence continues at coordinate 1,017,877 of ML776788.1, forward strand.
ACAAATATAAAAAAAAAATAATGTAAAGCTCAAGCACAAAATAATATTCCCAACCATAGAAAGGCTATTTAATATTCACACTATAAGACTTCACTTTTCAGATTTTTGCATATATTTTGGTTCAGGAGACAAAGACAACACATAACAGCTGGAAATATAACAATTAAAATAAACAATAACCCTTAACAGATAATATAGCAATCAATATAAAGAGTAACCCTCCTTCCTTACAACGAACAAGGAACAAAATAAATCGCCGGTCTAATCTCAATACAAGTCTAAACCAGGATGGAAAACTTCTAGTAGTAAAATAGAAACCCCACGATCAATTCTTCTCCAGCAATAAATCAAGAACCATAAACCCCCATGCTGCCTTCCCACAAATATTAAGTTGCATAGAAAGTGAAGTAAAGATTTCCCTATCGAGAATACTTTTCTTTACAACAAAACAAAATACAAAAATATCAACAGTAAAAAAAAAAGAGAGTATTGCAGATACCACAAAATATAGTCCAAAACTAAGTTTTTATCAAAAGTATTCACTCTGAAGACAATTTTAATCTCAAAATCTTACAGGCTTTAATTTTGATAATAATTCTATATATAAAAAAAACTTAAATTAAAACTACAACACAAAAACCAAGTTTCAAAATATTACTGTAGTTAACAATAGTTCCCTTTCAATACCATTTGGACAACTGAGAAAAAAAAGCATACCCATGAAAAATGGCACGGAACTGATGGATCTGAAGCAAACCCTACCTTTAGCGGAACTTTGACTAATAAAACGTGAACCGAGCCATGGAGAGGATGCTCAGAACAATGGCGAGGATGCGAGCCATGGCATCCAAGAGATATATTGATTGGAACGACTGCGAAATAATCTCTACCTACACTTATCTGACCTTGATTTCCTTCTACAATAGTACTACTTCTTGGCATGAAAGCCATGCTCTCCCTTATATTTCTATTGCCATAATTCACATCGCCCTCGTCTCGATCCCGGCTAGCTTCCTCCCTCGTGTTCCTAGCGGGTTCTTCTTCTCCAATACCAGGAAAATGACTACTCCTTATTGCAGGAGTCTGAACAAATGGATTTTCGTTGTTAGAATTGAAAGTCTGGACAACATTGGAATTAGTCCTAGCCACTGTAAGAACGTTATCGAATTCTTTGCTCAAGATTAAACTTTCGCTGTCGCTTGATACAAACGAAAACGTGGATGTATCGGACCAGCTGTGTTGTCGATGGCATGCAGGTCTTCTCATTGCATTGCTGGTCGCATCTGCTAACTATTCCACTATTACATGAATGTCCCGGACTCCGTCGTTCTCTTCTTCTAGGTACTTCGGGGTGGGATTACTTTCTCTATTAGAATGAAAATTAGCAGCCAATACACCAATGGATGCATTATCAGACCTTGATGAAGATGGCCCAACACCATATGATGCAACTTCCATTGGTTCTTTTCACTGGGACCGACCTCCGTTGTATAAAACAATCGAGCCCTCATTACTTTGACTCCAAGTGGATCTTCGTCCATGTGTGTTATGAGACAAAAAGTGAGGCAAACTGGTGACCGGACTACAAATTCGCTCAAGCCATGCATGGTAATTTGCATATCTGGTGCTCTGTTCTACAACCGAATTCTGATTGAATTCATGAGACTCAGCTGACTTCAATTGTTCATGCGGAAGCCGCTCTCGATGAATGACCAAAAACCCATTGCTGGGCGAAGAGTACTGGAAAGACATGATCACGAATTTTCAAATTTTCGAACGGAGAAAATCACATACTTCCGAGCTGCCACGATTGATCATGTCTTCCAAAACCGTCGGTTTTCAGTCCATCAATTGACACAAAATGAACAGAATCTCCATTTCGATCTCGCATGCATTCTCGCATGCAGATTTGATAGAGAGAGCCATGGCGGGCAAGATTCTTGGAACCTCTGAACAGAGCAAAGGCAAGATCTATGGTGAAGAAATAATGATGCGAGGAAGGTCTCGGTGGATGAGAAGGAGGCGACAGAGGAAGGACGCATAGTGTTCGAAGAGATGGCAGGTGTAGGGTTTTAGGGTTAGGTATGAAGAGTAAGTGGGAAGGTGGGGGCACGTGGGCCTCATGCGAGGACCCACTGCCCGACTCTAGTTTTTTTTTAATTCATTTATTATTAAATTTTTTTGTTTCTTTCCTTATTTTATGTGTAACTTAGGTTAAATATTAAAATATTAATGTTTGATTTATATTAAATATTAAATATTAAAAAAAAWTTAATGCTTAATTTAGATTAAACATTAAAATATTAATGTTTAATTTAGGTTAAAAATTAATTATATAATAACAATAGTATTTAAAATTTAAATACATTTACCAGTGATAATTAATCAATCAATTAAATGAGAATAATTAGGAAGATTAATTAATTGAAGTGGTTAATTGAATTAAGGATTAGCTAGGTGATTAGTAAGTAAATTAAAGAAAGCATGTTTTATTTCGAATTAGGGATTTAAAATTAAATAAATTAATTTAAACTGACTGTAAAAAAAAAAAAAATTGTTTAAAGGAGGGGTGATATGGAGTCTATGGGTTTTGAACCCCTTACCACCACCCACTACCTAAGCCTTAAGGAACAATCAAACACCAACGCACCATGTATGTGCCTTGAAAAAAAAATGCATGTGTGTTGATTAAGGCGATTGAAGCTTAGGATTAAGTTTAGTCTAGATTGTTAGTTTTTAATAAACTAGCACAACTGCAAAGTGGCTGGCGGGTGGTTAACGCCGAAAGGTACATAGCGCTGGTGAATGCTGAAACGTGGCTGACAGTTGTGGACAATTATTTAGATGCCACCGTTTAATCCTATTTAATCATTTAAACGTGGTAATTATATAACCTTACATCAATTTTTTTTTTAATGTGATTAGGTAAATGTTAAAAAGTAAACATGTTAATGGATGCCTTGATAAATGCAAGAAAGTTATGAACAATAAATCTGACCCATTGATTTTGGAGGACGACTAAGAATATGCCAACATCTTCAATGCATAGCCATCAAATAATGGTTTAAGGTTAAATAAGATTAAAAGATCATTAATTGTGCCCATTGTCAATAGGTGTATGCCTTTTGGTGTAAATTAATAAACATAAGGTTGGAAGTCACTTTAATCAAGTTGTAAGAGAAAAGTTAAAAGGGCTTAGACTAGGACAAGTGGGAAGGAGGTGACATATGCACTAGGAGAGTAAGCATAGGAAGTGGCGAGTATGGCGCAAGGCTAGCATATCTACATGACAAGGGAACCAATAATATTTTTCATAGGGGCAAAGAAATCAAGCTTAGACGCTTAATCCTAACCCTAACCTAGCCAATCCCCTAATGGAGTAATGTCTGTTTACAGACAAGTAAAGAAAACTTACGCCTAACCCTGTTTCTAAGTTTAAGTAGCACAATTTTGAAACATCCTTGAACTCACCCTGACAACTTCGGGGTGATGCAGGTTAAAGCATACAGGATGGTCAGGACTCGAAGGAGTTGAGGCAGGGGAGCATCGTCGCAAGCACTGCCAACACCACCAGTGCCACCACCACCATTTCCCGAACTAGCCCTCATACTGTGCTCGTTGGAAGCCATCAACGAGACTTTAAAGGGGCGATGACCGACAGGGACTGAAGTGGAACCCCCACTGTCTGGAACGGGTAATCTAGAAGCATCAAGGTATTTAGGGGGAGGACCTCCACCTGAAGACATCACGTGAGAATTGCAGAAGATCAAACTTCCAGAGTTTGCTGAGGGTCATGCCAGTGGACGCGCAGAATCATGGTTGGAAGGCATGACAAGGTGTTTTGCCTTAAGCGACTATGCGTCCAACTCAAAGGCAAAGATCACCATTTTTCAGTTAAGAGACAACACCTTGAACTGGTGGGGAAATCTGGAAACACAACTGCACCTTACCCTAGACACAATATCTTGGGAACTTTTCGAGGAGAGGTTCCTAATGAAATATATACTAGCATACTACGAGGAACAAAAGGTAGGGGCATTTCATGCCTTAGTACAGGGAAACAAAACTGTAGAAGAATATGAGATCAGATTTATGGAACTGGTCAAATATGTTTCGTATATGGATAATGACCAATGACAGGCAGAGTTCTTCATCTATGGATTGAACCCTAAGATAAGATCTATGGTGCGGATGTGGAAACTGTCTTCAGTAGCGGAGGCGGTGGAAAATGCACGTTATGCGAAAGAACACATGAACTTGACCGAGGGTACAAGACCGACATTTCCGCATCATCCTGGATTCGTAGGGAAGGCCCTGAGGACATTTCCTAGGGGAGGGGGCTCAAGGCCACTGCCATATGGTAACAGAGTTCCTCCAAGGACAGTAGCTGCATGGATTTCAATGGCAGTGAGTGCAACATCTCGTTCATCGCCAACAATGCAAATAGGTCCACGACCATCTCAGGGAACAACGAGTAGGGGTAGGGGTTCTAGGGGAAGGAACTTGTTTCAGAGATAGTCACATAACAATGCACAGGTTCAATCTCGTGTTACCTATTGGGGGTGCGGAGGACCCCATTACCAATGTGACTGCTGATCCGTAGGATCTTTTAATGACTATGGTTGAGTTGTAATTTTGCATGCGTTAATTAACCATTTGAGAAAACTTAGTGAAGAATGAGGAAAGAAGAGGAATTATGACAACCATATATACATTTGCATATCTAAAATGAAAGAATAAACAACAAACCATAACACGCAGATTGATAACGGAGTTCAACACAACTTTGCCTACGTCTCCGGGCCTTTTTCTTGTGGGGGAGGCTTCTTTATTTCTGTTCAAAAGCTCAAAAGTACATCGCTGCAATGCCAAATGGTTACAAGACTGATCTGGTCATGTTCTTCTAGATCTCAAGAACCATGCAAAGAAAACAACATGCAAAACGGACGTCCGGAGCTCCCAGAAATGGTCCGACATTGTCTCCTCCTCAAAAGCTTCTCTGCATCAAAATGGCTTTGGCTTGGCTTCCCCTCAGCATAATTCTTCTCTGAATGCCCCCTCATGGCCTCAAACATGCCTGGGTTATAAAGTTGGGAAGTTATTTGCTCATCTCCAACTTCATCCAAGAAGTTAGGCTCCAAAACTACCCAATAACTCCCAAAAATGGAGAAAAACCATTAACAATAGGCTTAATTACAATTAAAAAACCAAATCTTGGCATAAAAACCCATTTTATAATTAAAATTGGGCGCTATCCCCCTTCATCTGTGCGCGCACACCTTTTGAACGATCATATGCATTTAATAAGGCCAAGCGCTAGCCCGTGGGCTAAGCGCTGCCCCCCCTGTTGGCGTTGGCTCCCCGGTCATGTGGTGTCGCATAGGGCCACGGGGATGGTAGTTATAACCATGCGCCAACCATTGTAACCGCGCCCGTTATATAATGCATAGAACCGAGGGTCGGGGCTAAGCCCCAACCTGACCCCCCCGCCAAATATTACATAAATCTAATTCAAATATATAATATAACATATGCTTTACAAGGAATAACGTGTGGCGTGATGGTTGGTCGGACTTTGTTAAAGCACTTGGTGGTGGAGAGGTCCACGGTTCGAATCCGGTGGACTATGCGAAATTTTTAACACAACCAATTCAACCAATACCTGGGTGCCACATGGCAGCCCATTATTGGGCCACATGGCACCCAATCATTGACCAGAAAACTGCCACGTGTTGAGATATCATTCGACCATGCCAACCAACCAGATTCTGTCATGTCACTTCACCGTACTACCCAGTCACCTGCCACATCAGCCCTGCCGTACTGCTCTGTCAGCCTGCCACATCACTTGTTGACGTCACCCATGCCACGTGTCACCCTTTCAGTGGTGACACGTGTCACCTCGGGATAGGTCCAGCTGTACGCCCAAAAGTCCAAATCTGCCTGACATGTGTCGTCTCTTGGAGATGCCACATGTCACCTGTATGGACCTGCCATGTCAGTGTATGGACATGCCACGTCAGCATTCGTACGGACTGTACAGACTACACAGTCAACAATTTGTGTTTTTGCCTGTTTGACTTTTCAGACAGAATGCGATATCTTCTCCATACGGAGCCCGTTTGACAAAGTAAATATACCACCAGAATCAGGAAGACAATACAGATGCAATGGCATAGGTTTTGTCGCATTTCGAGCACTTTATTTTTGAGCATTTTTCAAGCCCTATCAGGCTTCTGGATCCAATTTCGGATCACACCTCCCCACAATAAGACCTTTTGGTCCCCAAAAGGTTACTGACCAGTCAACAAGCTCGGGATAGGCCACCCGACTTGCTCTCTATCTC
>ML776788.1:1032783-1069333 GCA_009831015.1 Picea engelmannii
ACTAAAGGATGATAGTTTTGATTATTAGTACATGCACAAGACTTGTATGTACTAGCTACACATGCATTTCTTGTACATATACACTAGTATGTATGAGTTTTCTTGACTTACTTACTGATAATGTCGGTTACTTGTTATGAATGCCTGAACCAGGTTTCTTTTCCTTTGTACCATAAGACACCTTAACTTCGGGACGAAGTTTCCTGAAGGGTGGGTGTATGTAACAGCCCTAGTAGAATATATACTTAGGGATTATTAAGTAAAAGATTTATTAAGTAATTAATTTTTCCTAACATGTTAATAACTAAACAACAATTGGTCTAATAATATTAATTAAGTATTTGTTAATTAATTAAAGGTTACAATTTTGATTAATTAATTAATTAATTAACTACCTATTATATTCAATAACTTGGGTATTAAATTTAAAAGGGAAAATAAGTTATATTGTTTAAATAAAAAAAAAATTACATACACGGAAAGGGATAAGATATTAATTAAAAGGGTTAAGATATTAATGATGAGGGGATAAGGTAATAAATGAGTGGATAAGGAAGTAAATGCAAGAGGCGGTGAAGGGAGGATAAGGAGGGGAAGGAGGTTTACGAAAGGAGAGCATTCTACAGGGATTATTATTTTCTGGAAGGTTTCTCTTGGATTGCAGGAAGGGGAGTTGAGTTCGGTAATTGGATTGGATTAGTACATGCACCGGTTTGCTGGAGGTTTTGGGCATGGGGTCAGGATATCCATATGATATCCTGGAGCTAGGAAGTTGTCCTAGTTGGCAGGGTGGAACAAGGTTTTGGGCAGTGTTTACACAGTGCAACAACGATCAACAAGGAAAGCAAACAAACAGAGGGTTAGCATCAGACCCAGGTATTTAAAATTGTGTATTTGTTTTATTTTGCTAATTTTTTTATTATTTGTTGATAAATCTATATGCGAATGTGCTCAATTAAAGTAATTTTTGAATTTTACTAATTTTCTCAATATAAAGGAATTATTGAACTTTCCTGTTATGTTAGTAGAATTAATTGATGTTAAATAATATGGCCACTACATATACTGATACAAATTCTATAACTTATCCCATAACTCCTTGGTTGTCGCTTCTTTCAAGAAATTCAGTAACACTGAATCTAAAAGACATAATTGGATTATACTTTTTTTTTTTTTATATCCAACTTCATCTAGTGTATCATTTTAATACACATAAGTGTGATAAGAGGATTGACAACAAACTACTATTTTTTGACTACAAGAAGGTCCTCCATCTTGAGCTTCCATAGCTCAACACTTTGATTATTAAATTTCTCAACATCAACTCTAGAAATTTTTGCTATTCCCTTTCAACACAAATGCATCCCTCTAAATCCAATAATATTGATTTGATACCATTGTAAGTTTCAATATTTTAAGTGAAACAATGCATACAAATTGTTAAGAAAAATAGAATTAACAATAATGTCATACACATAGTACACAAAGATTTTCCCTAGAAACCCTTAACTAGAAAAACCTACAAAACTTAGAACCACACCTCTGTATTCTGCATTGTATTTTTTATTTATTTATTTATTTTATATTGGGGGAATTGACAAGTCGTGGTTCTCGTATTTGCGTGACACGAGGTCGATACCCATCTGCTACCACTATAACCCCAGCTGCACCACATAGCCCGCAAGCATGGAGCACAAGTAAATCGGGGTGAGAATCGAACTTGAGACCTCCTTTACAAATTTACTTCCATTTACATGGAACTTTCCAATCGATTTACACCCCTACGGGCTATTCTGCATTGTATTAACATGACTATACATAATACAATAAATAACATAGAGGTGCGACTCTAAGTTTTGTTGGTTTTCTCAGTTAAGGGTTTCAAAGGAAAATCTTTGTGTACTGTGTAAGCCATTGTTTTTATTTCTATTTTGTTTAAGAATCTGTATGCATGGTTTCACTTTGAAGGTTTAAAACTTACAAATAAGAGGGAGAAGGAAATAATTCCATTAGTAAAATGGAAAAAAATTAGCAAACCTAAAGGAAGCTAGAGGTTGTGGTTCAACACATATCTACATCTTCAGGCAATTGCTAGCAACCAAAAGTTTATGAAGGTTTGTCTATATTCAAGGGTTGTGGGGCAAGGTTATGAATTCTAAATGTTTTATAAGGATGTCTTTTGAAGACTCGTTTAGGAAGGAAAGGAAAACTTCACAAGGAGGATACACTGTATGGAAATCCATGGTAAGGCCCTTTGTAATACACCTATTTTCCCCTAACTTGTAAATATAACTGTTGGCCCTTGGTTATGGAAGGAAGCGAATAACAAGGAAGGAAAGGTAAAGAGCGAGCTTCGCGGGAGACATAGTAACTGTCTCTGAGTCGAAGTGAGAAAAAGAACAGGAAGGATGGAGTGAAGTATGAAAAAGCAAGCCGTTGGATGAGAAGATCAGGGACGATAGATAAAAAAGGAAGAAGGATCATGGACAACTCAACAAGCAGAGAAAGCCATCATTGGATGATTTGGAGCACCGCGAGATGAAGAAGGAAAGACAGGCTGACGAAGCCCAAAAAAAGTGGGTCAAGTTGACTTAGTGTTTTAGACACCTAGGGTTTTGGTAATTAGGATTTTGACACCTAGTTTTCAACCTGAGGCTATCAATGAGGGACTATAATGTATAAATAGAGGTCAAGAGGACCTAGGTCAGGTGGGTACTAGTCGATACTAGTGTTGGGTATTGATATTGATTGTTGTTGGTTAAGAAGTATTGTCCTGTGAGAGAGAGGAGTGATGAGAGTGACAACCTTATGGTATTGTAAGATCTTCAGCTGGGTGCGAAGATCAAGTCCTGCAGCTGGGTGCGCAGGAAGTTGGGAGATAGAGATAAGAGGAGAGAAGATCTGCTGACTAAGATCAGAGATCAAAACTATAAGCTTTAACTTAATATATCCTAAGCACAGTTCTGTGGATGTATCCCTAGAGAGAGGGTGAACCACACATATTTTGTGTTGTATGTGTGATTGATACCTGGATCTTTGTCATTGTTATACTATTATTTGCATTATTTTGCTAGATCATATGTATAGCTACGCGAAGTAGATCTAGCTGATAAGAGATATATGAATGCTGCATTATTTTTGTATTAGTTCCACTTGATATTCCCCTGGTTGTAGACATCTCTGTCCTGCAACCCCCCTCTTAGCTACTTTGGGTGAGACTGAATCTGCTTCGCAGGTGTTGCTGAAAGGGCCAGTAGTCAGGGCTTGTTTGTGTGCTCTTGGAGTGAACCTTGGGTCTGCCCCTGTGCCAACAAATGGTTCCATTCCTGGGACCAAAATCTGTGTAAGGGAATGTCAAGGTGGTTCCCATCAAAGATAGAGATTCAGAAGTGGATAGAGGATCAAGAGAAGGACTTCAAAGAATCCCATAAAAAGAACCCTAAACTAAGTACTGAAGATTGGTTACAAATATACATTTTCACTGACATTCATGAGATCTTCTTTGGGGGAATCCACCAGGAGTTGTTTGAATGGTTGGCTAGGTTAGCCGATACCCAATTTGAGATCAGATCTAGAACTCCTCTGGTCTGTACGTCAGAGTTGATTAAGAAGGTTAAGAGAGTTGACAATGCTGTATCAAGGGTTGTAGATCACTGGTTCAATAGTACCATTGGAGGGTATATCACCGAGTTTGTTTTTGACATAATAGAATCATATAGCCAAGCTGAGAGATACTTTTTCAAAGGACCTAGAGGAAAATTTTTGCACTTTATGAAGCTGAGAATCAATATGTTGTTGCATGAAAAGAACATATTGAAGATATAGTAGATTGGTTGGACCTGAAAAGGCTAATGTTCAAGATCTCGGACAACGCCAATGACACAAAAGTTGGACATACGTGCAGTGGGAAAGTATTCTGAGGGGTTCACCTTGAGAACTTGTTTAAGAAAAACTACAGAGAAGAGGGTTTCTACAGTGGAGAAGAGGTATATCTAACTGACAAAGAACATTCAAATCCTACTAGAACAGAAGAAGGGGAAGCTGAAGAACTTCACCAAAGCATTCTAGAAACCTCAGGAACTACAAAGGTTACTGAAGTAAGTAACATTAACCATGTTGTTGTTTCAATAACACTTAGCAGTCATAATAGTCAGAACCACCAGAGTCCTTAGAGCACTGTTACTGGTATCTTAACATCTACTCAGACAGGAAGCCCATGGAACTCTATGGAAGATGAGATGAGGCTCCCTATCTTTCGAGGATATGGATCTGAGGATCCAGATCAACATTGGTTTCTGTGTGAAGCTGTATGGAATATTAAAAGTATCACCGACGAATCCATCGAGAGAACCCAATTCATCACTACGCTATGGGATTACGCACTTAGTTGGTACATGAAACTTGTCCAAGGATTGGCACAACCTAAGCCACTAAACGAGATCAAGAATCTGCTAGTTGCAGAGTTTAAAAAACCTAAGTCGGAGTCACAATGTATTATAGAGCTAAAATAGATCAAACAAAAGGTAGCAGAACCTATTTGGGAGTTTGACCAAAGATTCAAGACCCTAACATGCCGATTAAATTTTCAGATCCCTGATGAACAGAACAAAGAATGGTTCATCGTTGGGTTGTTACCACACATCAGGGTCCCTCTGATGCAACAAAAGATTGCATTGTAGGCATAATATTTGGAGATTTCCATGAAGATTGAATCAACACCTATGGGAGAATTGAGCTTAGGCATGAGCCAGATCTTGAGTCAGCTAACCAGTTTGTCTTTACAAGTTGAGGATATGAAGAAAGATAAGGGAAATGACAAAATATAAGATATCTGGTCTGTAAGATGCATATCTGAAGGTCATGATAAGGAACACTGTCCCTTATTCCATTAGTATTTATCCTTAGGAGCATTGATCCCCTTGAAGAAGGTTAACCTACCCTGGTGCGATGTATGTAGAAATAGGCATCGCCTAGGTGAGTGCTATTACATGCAGAAGTATGTTCATACACTCACAAAATTTTATTGCACATTCTGTAAATCAGTGGGGCATGATGATCAATATTGTAGAGCTTATGATCTCATGCATGAGAGGTCGAGGGAGATATACAAGATCCAAGGCAAAGTACACCAAGAAGGAAATAGTGCATAGTATAATTCTCCAGGAAGAGGAAGTTTCAATCCTCGCGGTGGTCAGAGGTCAATGTCATGACGAAGAAAACCTGGACACTGATGGGAAAACCCAAGATGATATACTCCCCTATCAGGATTCACATGGCTAATAAACAAGCTGTTAGCCCATTTGGATGATTGGAGCATGTCCCTATGGACATCGATGGAAATACAACCTTTGCAAATTTTGAAGTAATTGAAATTGTTGATGACAGTCTCCCTTACCCTGCATTATTAGGAATTGATTGGGCCTTTGAAAATTCTACTGTTGTTGACCTAAAGAAGAGGCATATGAAATTTGAAAGAGATGGTCTTAGGGTCACTACAACTTTAGATCCAGATGAGGGACCTAGATACACAGATCCTGTCAGAGAAGAAGGCTATGCATATGTGCTGGAAAACATCTATAAATTAACAACCAGACAATAGGATTATATCAAACTTACTGCCGATGGAAATAAGTCAGTGAAGTGACAATGTGTGTTCATCAGATTCATAAGAAGCGTTGGGGAACTGGCATAACCATATGTATGAAGTATCCACAAGGAGATGTGCTCAAATGACCAGATAATTTCACTGGATTGTTATGACAACAGGTAACTTACCTACCTTTGATGGTCTGAATCCTTTAGAATCCTTCTTAATGGAATTTGAAGAAATTGTACCAACACAACAGAGGCTATTGTCTATGGATGAGGCCCTGAAAGCTACACCAGGAATATGGTGGAGGACGCACAAAGGAAACATCACAAACTGCAGACAATGTCGAACTTTGATGACAACGTGGTTCTCAACACAAGTAGGAAGCTGCGAAGTGAGGTACACAGGTCAAATTTTCCCAAAGGACCATGTACGAAGCTGAAAAGAGGCCTGAAGTGACATTCCTAGAGAAAAATGGGTACATAGAGTCATTAACATGCTGGACACAATCCCTATCAACTGGTACCTTCAAACAGAGCTGCACCTCATCACTTTAGATTGGGAAGGTATGATCTAGAACTTTGTAACCACCTTTTTGTTTGACAGTGAATTTCCTTCTGTAGACCAAGCATTACATATTGTGAGACAAAACGTATTTAAGGAGGCATTTGGCCTCCCTTTGGAGCAAGAAGAGGATGAATGGACTGCGCAATTCCAGAAATTGCAAGGATGTTACCACATTAATGCCGATGAAGATGATGATCCAAGGAAGGTAAACATTGTTGAGATAGAAGGCCGCAAATATGTGGAAGGACTAGGAGTTGAGATGCCATGCATAGGACAACTGATCAAAATAAAGAAAAATAATATTGGGACAAAGGAGACACCAAAGCTTGCCAATGTCTGAGATTATTGGGATGCTGCTACCATTGACAAGATTACAGAGTTATTGCACGGATATCAGGACTTGTTCCCAACCAAGTTCACTGATATGAAGGGAATCAAAGGAACTATGGCAGAAATGAGAATACCTTTGAAACCATATGCGAATCCAGTCAAGAAAAGACCCTATAGATTGAATCCGAAATATAAGGAAAAAGTGAAGATTGAGCTTCACCAAATGCTGGAAGCAGTGATTATTGAACCTATCGAAGAGTCAGAGTGGATCAACCCTATGGTGGTACAAGCCACGAAGACACTAGAAATCAGGATCTGTGTGGACCTCAGTAAGTTGAATGATTCCTATCTACATGAACCCTTCCCTACACCATTCATAGACGAAGTGCTGGATAATGTGGGAAGCCAGGAGGTATATTCTTTTACAGACGGGTTTTCAGGATACCATCAGATCCGGATTGCGAAGGATGACCGTCATAAGACTACATTTGACACAGAGTGGGGATCCTACCAATATAAAGTAATGCCATTTGGATTGAAGAATGCACCAACCATCTTTTCTAGGGTGGTGGTCGAAGCGTTCAAAGAATTTTTGCATAAATTTTTAGAAGCATACTTTGATGATTGGACTGTTTTTAGTTTGTTGAAAAATCATATTGAATGTCTAATGCTAATGTTGGATAAATGCAGACAATGCCAAATTGATTTGAATCTAAAGAAGTGCATCTTCTTCTCACCATTTGGTGTATTATTAGGTCATATTGCATGCAAGAAAGGATTGTTGGTGGACCCATCCAAAATTGCAATTATAGTTGATTTTCCACCTCCTACTTCAGTCAAACAACTACGCACTGTGCTAGGACATACTGAATATTACAGGAAATTTATCAAAGGATATGCTCATATTACAACACCAATGGAGAAGCTTTTGAAGAAGGAATGCTAGTATGAGTGGAAAGATGAATGCCAATAGAGCTTCGACACACTGAAACAAAAGATGGTTACAACGCCCATTCTGGTTTTTCCACATCGGAGCAAAGAATTCCATGTGCATGTCGATGCATCCTCTATTGCATTAGGAGAAGTACTGATACAACCTGGAGAAGGGGACATTGATCATCCATTATCATTTGCCAGCAGAAAGCTATCCACAACTGAAATAAATTACCCTACTACAAAGAGAGAAGGATTAGCCATGGTGTATGCATTATAGAAATTCCGACACTACTTATTGGGAGGACACTTTAAAATGTTTAGTGATCACTCCACGTTGAAGTACCTAGTCAACAAGCCAATGTTGGGGGGGAGAATATGTAGATGGTTTCTGCTGTTTCAAGAATACAATTTTGAGATCATAGTTAAGCCAGGAAGAATGAACAAGGGACCTGACCACCTGTCGAGGTTAGAACATGGCAAAGAACCCACCAGTCTGGAGGATACACTACCATATGCACAACTGCTCGCCATTAGGAAGGTGGATGACCACTTCATAGACATAGTCCAGTTCCTGTCAACAGGAATGGCTCCAAGTGAGTATACAATTCCTCAAAAGAAACAAATAGTGGTGTGTGCTGCAGATTTTTCACTTATAGCTCGACAAATGTACAAAATGGGACCATATGAAATACTAAGAAGATGTTTAATGGAGGCAAAGTGCCCACTGATCCTCGTAGAAGCTCATGAAGACATCACAGGAGGACATTACGTAGGGAAAGAAACTGTGCAAATGGTTCTGCAAGCTAGCCTTTGGTGGCCTATGTTACACAGAGATGCTAAAGAGTATGCCAGAGCATGTGATGTATGCCAAAGATTAGGAAGACCATCCCGAAGAGATTAAATTCCCTTAGCACCATAGATGACCCTACAAGCATTTTAAAAATTGGCCATTGACTTTGTGGGACCTATAAACCCACTAGGAAAGTGCACATAAGCAAGGTATATTATTACTACGACAGAATACCTGACTAGATGGGATGAAGCCAGAGTCGTCAAGGACTATAGTGCAACTACAACTGCGTGTTTTATATTTGATGACATAATAACTAGGTTTGGATGCCCTAAGATCCTTATGAGTAATAAAGGTATGCACTTCATCAATAAGACAATGGAAGCCCTGACTGAAGAATTTGCAATACACCATCAGAAGAGTACACCTTACCATCCACAGGCAAATGGAATGGTTGAAGCATTCAACAAGATCTTGGAGACAACATTGACAAAGATTTGCAGTGTGAACAGGGATGACTGGGATTTAAGAGTACCATCAGTACTCTGGGCTTATAGAACCACTTGGAAGAAATTAACAACGGAAACCCCTTTTAATTTGGTTTATGTTCTTGAAGAAGTTGTCCCGATGGAGTACCTGGTACCAAGATTAAGAATTGTTGCATTTACAGACATGGATGATACTGACGTTGTTCGTGAGAGGCTTGCACAGTTGGTTGAACTAGAAGACATATTCATTGTAGGATTCCAGCATCAAGTTTAGAAGGAACGCGAAAAGGCCAATCATGACAGGCACATCAAGAAGAAGTCACTTAAGCAAGGTGATTTAGTACTGATGTATGACAGTAAGTTTATCAAACACTCGAGGAAGTTTAGAACACATTGGCTCAGAACATATGAGATCTCTTATATTACAGAAGGAGGAGCTGCATAGCTAAAGACATTGAAGGGAGACTGGAAGGAAGGATTGGTGAATGGGAGTCGGCTGAAGTTGTACTATGACAACTAGTTGCCTCACAAATCTTAGTAAACATAGGAGGAAAAGGGTCCAGGTACCAGGTGCAGTTGAAACTGGGTACCAGACACATAAAATATAGTCTGCACAAGGTTGGAAAGGAGGCATAAAGAAGAAAGCAAGGGATGCACTGCATAGTCGAAAGTCGAAGTAAAACAAGAGGATCATAGCTCAAGTGCCTCGGGACAAGTCATAGGTGAGTGTTGGGGGTCTATTGTCCCTTGGTTATGGAAGTAAGTGAAGAACAAGGAAGGAAAGGTAAAAAGTGAGCTTTTTGGGAGACACAGTAACTGTCACTGAGATGAAGTGAGCAAAAGAGTAGGAAGGATGGAGCAAAGTATGGAAAAGAAAGTCATTAGATGAGAAGATCAAGGACAACAGATCAGAAAGGAAGAAGGATCGTGAAAAACTCAGCAAGCAGAGAAAGCCATCATTGGATGCTTTGGAGCACCGCGAGATGAAGAAGGAAAGACAGGTCGACGAAGCCCAGAAAAAGTGGGTCAAGTTGACCTAGGGTTTTGGTAATTAGTGTTTTCACACCTAGGTTTTGACCTGAGACTATCTGTGAGGGACTATAATGTATAAATAGAGGTCAAGAGGACCTAGTTCGGGTGGGTACTAGTCGGTACTAGTGTTGGGTATTTATATTGATTGTTGTTGGTTAAGAATTAATGTCCTGTGAGAGATAGGAGTGCTGACTGAGGAGGCACTCATCGCAGACCCCCTTTCTTGGTAGAGGGAAAAACACTCTGCTAAATTCCTATGGGAAGAGGCAAGTGATCTCTGTTCCTAGTTGTTGCTGAACGAGAAGGAAGAGTATCTCTTTGAGCATCATGATATAGATAGGGCATGGCCAATGGTAAATCTATTCAGGAATGGCTATGCCTACATTTGGATGGAAAAGGGCACCCCTCTGAAGAATTGCTTCACTATATGGTTTCTTGATAAGTATTCTTATACCCTGTGTACTAGGATTGAAATGATGTTGGATGTTTGTGTCTATGACTAAAATTTGCATTGTTTGATTAATATTAGAAATCCTTATTGTACTTCTATAAACCTCTGCATTTGAATGGTTTCTATTTTATTCTTCTTAGCAACATAACTATTAGATATGGGTCTTCAAATAAATTTAGGAATAAGTTTGCGATTTTTGTATTGG
The DNA here is from genome assembly GCA_009831015.1 of Picea engelmannii. NCBI lineage: Eukaryota > Viridiplantae > Streptophyta > Pinopsida > Pinales > Pinaceae > Picea > Picea engelmannii. Next base: position 1,043,173 of record ML776788.1, read on the forward strand.
TTGGAAAATCCTTAAGGGAATTTTCCCAAGGGTTGATTTTGTAATGTAAGATTCAGGGCATAATTCACTGAAAAACCTTAGTCCTATCGACCCCTCGAATTTACCTTCACAGGTTACTAAATTCGATCTCTGTGGAGGGAGGGGACCTCCTTCAAACCATTCGTCTGTGTGACCGAGGGCTCATGTCCACGACCCTAACCAAATCACGAATAAGAGTTGAGCGTGCAACCCTGAGATTTGTCAGAGAATCAATATGACCAGGACCTTGGAACCCTTTGCTAGGTCCAAAAGGATCTAAGATATTTTGGCTTCAAAACTCCAGGAGTCTGGAGCTCCAAGACATTATGAATTTACAACCTTCGAAACCAACCGAAGTTAAATTCTGGTACGCTTACTCGTGAGGTTGACCAAAATCTGGCGGTTTCCTTAACCGTGACCGTGGGATATGTCCCACCATTAAACCTTGACCCACTTACTGATCACAAAGTAACACAAGCTATATATCTATGGATACTCGAGATCTTCCCTGATCATTGGATCTACATCACGGTCAGTCCAACGTTGACCACTCTGGGAGGAAGGGAGTGTTAAACAGGTGGAACTCTTGAATGCCAAACTCATGAAGTGATGAGAACCATAGATACAGGGATGCTTCGAGATCTCCCCTGACCATTAGATACATGCCATGGTCAGTCCGATGTTGACCACTCTAGGAGAAAGGGAGTGTTAAATGGGTAGTGTTAGCATCGGAAGTCACTCCTGGATTGCTTACAGGAGCAGAGCCGACACCCATCAGTTTAATGTCACGATTTGTTTATAAAGGGATGATCAAGTGGAGATAAAGACTCGAGGAGACATTACTCTAACTCAGGGACTGTATCTGGTATGTAAAGAACAAAGGAGGTATGGAATCCTAACTTCAGCCAGCGGGTTGATTAAAAGGTGAGCAGGTGGAAGACTTGGTAGGAAAGGTGAACAAACAACTTTGGGCAATAGGATTTCAGCGGCTTGCGGAAGAAAGACTCTGAATGCATGATCCTCTTGGTTCAGGGTCTCAAGAAACTGAAAAGGGGACTTGACTGGATCCTCCAATTCCAAGTCACTCAGCGCTGGGAAAAACACAAGAACTGATTAGAAACATCGTAACTATTACAGTGATCCATTACAACATCATCCTATAACAGCTACAACTTGACTGGATCCTCCAATTCCAAGCTGTTCTAACATAGTATACAAAGATGTAAAAGAAACTGGCATTCATAAGGCAAGAAGTCTCAGAAGTCTATATGTAACCAGAGTATCAGTGCTTCATTAAATCTTTTACAACTGGGAGCTCCGCTCGACCATCGATAGATACAAAAATGGTGAAAATGCCTTGTTATACTCAAAACAACAACAACAACAAAATTGAGACGTTGCATTAAAATCTTTGCGTCTGCATGGCTTCTGACAATCTGCACCTGCAATCTTTGACTAATCAGGGACCTACGACGGATGCAATTGAACTCTTGAAAGTTCCGTAGGTGAATCGACGTGCTCTTAGCTCGTCGCTGAACTTTCCCATTATGGCGGAGGCGATGTCTAACCACCACCAACTGCTTCAATAACTGCTTCATTCAGATTGAGGACGGCCCGACCAACTCGGCACTTTCGGGATGTGGACGGCCCCTCGCGCTACCACCTGGATTGACTGAACGGCCTGATGAATAGGCGTGGAGGCTAGCGCAAAGGATGGGCACATAACGGAAGTGGTGGTGCTAAGACTATGAGGGTGAGACAGGAGATGATGAGGTGTGAAAGGGGAAGACACATGAAGGAAGACAACAGACGGACATGATAGGAGATGGGGGATAATGGGCACCTTATTTATAGGGGGATGACGTGGAGGGGAGCGGGACACACGGTGGATAATGAGTGGATGTTGAGGTGTGTACGGACTATATGGAAAGAGGAGGGGATAAAGGGAAAGGTCCCTACCACATGGCTAGGTGGGGAATAGGTGGCTAGGAGGGAAATGGCGTAAAAGGCGACACGACAGGGAAGGGGCCCACAGGGTTAAACGAATAAAGGAAGCGAGAGTCTGGATCGCCTGTGCGCCGTTGATCCGGGCACTATGATCATGGCCGTTGGAGAGATGCACCCGGATTCCGGACCCCCCCCCTCCGCTTAAAGGTAGAAAGGCGGGGGGGGTCTGGAATCGCCTCGTGCACCATTGATCCGGGAGCTATGATCATGGCCATTGGAGAGATGCGCCCCGTATTTCGGACCCCCCCCTCTGCTTAAAGGTAGAAAGGTGGAGGGGGTCCAGAATATAATGCGCACCGTTGATCCGGGCATGCGAAATCCTGCCGTCTAGATCTGCTTGACGTTTACCACAGGCTCGTTTGCATTCCAAACTTAGGACAAGTGGGTTTTTAACCCTTTCCTTTGTATTCTAACCCCCCTTACAAGAAATATCGCTAAAATTTGGCTCCATGGGGGATAGAGTCGTCCCTGTGATTCTCTAAGAACTCATTCCACAGCTTCAGTGCCTTGCTGTTGGGCTATGGAGTCATGCTCAAAACATCCCGCTGCTGAAAATACATACCGAAAAATAAAAGCGAACAAAATAAACATACATGCTCAAAGGAGCTTATTTATATACAGTCCTAATGCTAGTAAAGTATTTTACATGGGCTAGGTGAAAGAAAACTTCCACCATAGCCATTCAAGCAGCTTCCTGGATAGAAGCTCCTTCCTTCTGTCAATGATCATCAACAGATGGTGTAGCCGTGACAGCAGAACGATTACACTTTTCAAATCCTCCTTATAGGCTGGAGTTGAGATGAAATAGGGCAGCTCCAAGGCATAGGGGAAATGCCACTCCATGTACTTGCAGACAGGGTCATGGAATGAGTGGCAAATTCCAGAGAATGGGGGACAGACACCCTCCTCTGCTACACAGTTGTTCACCAGTGGCTGAATGTATCTGATAACCATAGGTGGGTGAATAACTGAAGTAGGTTCGCTAATCTCAGGTGGTGGCTTCTCTCTGATTGGCTTTGAACAAAAGGCAGACTTCCCTTCTGGTTCTTTTTCCTCTTTTGGTTGGCTCTCCTCCAGCTCCGATTCATATTCATCATAAATAGGGACCATGGGGTGATTATGCTTTTCGACTGGCTCTTCAGTAGGTTTATAGTGAGTGAATGTAGGATAAGCTTGCAGCTCATCATCACTATAATATTCATCAAAAAGGGGCTGACCCTTATCTTTATGATCCTCCTCCAAAATGGTGATCCCATCAAAAATATTCGTTTCAGGGACAGTGGGACCCGCTGCTTCTGGTTGCTTGCACACAATCTTTTCCTCATTAATCCCAGGTAAACATATATCGTGAGAAACTCCCTGGAGAAGAAGAGAGGAAACCTATTCCACAATAATCTCTTCTTTACAAACGGGAAGGTCTCCGTCCTCAGAAACAGGGTTGCTAGGAATATCTGCTTCAACCCGACATTTAAGCGATCCATCTACCATGGACCACATCTTCTCTTCAAACTCATAATCTCCACAAGAGGCGTGTTGATCTTCATGAAGATCTAAAAGAACAGATGCATTTGATATGATGTCAGATGCTTCTGTTCTCGAGCTAACACCACTCATATCATTCAACACCTCTATATTTTCACAGCAGATGCTTTCCTCCACAGTAAAGGCTTCATCACAGACATAGTTTGTTGGGCAAGCATAGGCTTCACGAAGCAAAGAAAATTCCTCACAACAATTTTCATACAAACAATCAGCTGGAAAGTACTCTTTACAAAATGAATTGAAAGCTATATGGAAACCTGCTAAAGAGCAAATGCTTGCAGAGGGAAGAGATCGACACCAATCAAGAGAAACTCCCTTTAATGAATACCTGAAAAGCTTAATCTGGACATCCTCATGCGTGATATTGTGTCGGTGAATAGCTTCATGGAAGTCCAATAAATGCTCAGCTGGTACCTCCCAACTCTTTGCGTGAAATTCGGGGAGGAAATCTTCCCAAATGTCTCTATCAGGAAGTGCATTAGGAAAACCAACTATCTGGGAAAAGTCACAGAAAACAAACCTTTGAGCCAGAATTTTCTCCATATCGAACCAATGGAGTTTCCAATCGATCCCCGAATCATGGAGTCGCCAGGTGAAAGATGCGTAGCTTCGAATGTGTCTAGTCCTTGTTCACCATCAAAGACCAGATCTTAACATTATCATTACCCCAGAAAACTTCTCGGGATGAGAAAGAAGCCGCTGAAACCTTCTCGAGAAAGCTCCTCTGGGTCAGCTTTCAAGTGTGCCAACAGTGGCCACAACTGAAACAGTAAAGTGGAAACAATGGAGTCGCCACAGTGGAGTCGCCAGGTGCACAGTAGCAATCTGAATAATTCTGATTTCTGATGCACCTTTAGAATCAGTTGATTGTTGTCATTCTTCCCAGGGAAAATCTTCAACTTCGTCCCTAGCAACGGTGCCAGAAATGTTAGCTTCAAAAGTCACTCCTGGATTGCTTGCAGGAGAAGAGCCCGACACCCATCAGTTTAATGTCACGATTTGTTTATAAAGGGATGATCAAATGGAGATAAAGACTCGAGGAGACATTACTCTAACTTAGGGACTGTATCTGGTACGTAAAGAACAAAGGAGGTCTGGAATCCTAACTTCAGCCAGAGGGTTGATTAAAAGGTGAGCAGGTGGAAGACTCGGTAGGAAAGGTGAACAAACAGCTTTGGGCAACAGGATTTCAGCGGCTTGCGGAAGAAAGACTCTGAATGCAAGATCCTCTTGGTTCAGGCTCTCAAGAAACTGAAAAGGGGACTTGACTGGATCCTCCAATTCCAAGTCACTCAGCGCTGGGAAAAACACAAGAAATGATTAGAAACATCGTAACTATTACAATGATCCATTACAACATCATCCTATAACAGGTACAACTCGACTGGATCCTCCAATTCCAAGCTGTTCTAACACAGTATACAAAGATGTAAAAGAAACTGACATTCATAAGGCAAGAAGTCTCAGAAGTCTATACGTAACCAGAGTATCAGTGCTTCATTAAAGATTTTACAACCGGGAGCTCCGCTCGACCATCAATAGATACAAATGGTGAAAATGCCTTGTTATACTCAAAACAACAACAACAACAAAATCGAGACGTTTCATTAAAAGCTTTGCGTCTGCATGGCTTCTGACAATCTGCACCTGCAATCTTTGACTAATCAGGCACCTACGGAAGATGCAATCGAACTCCTGATAGTTCTGTAGGCAAATCGACATGCTCTTAACTTGTCACCAAACTTTCCTATTATGGTGGAGGCAATGTCTAACCACCACCAACTGCTTCAATAASTGCTTCATTGGGATTGAGGACGGCCCAGCCAACTCGACACTTTCGGGACGTGGACGACCCCTCGCGCTACCACCTGGATTGACTGAACGACCTGATGAATAGGTGTGGAGGCCAGCGTGAAGGATGGGTGCATAACAGAAGTGGTAGCGCTAAGACTATGAGGGTGAGATGGGAGATGATAAGGTGTGGAAGGGGAAGACACACGGAGGAAGAAAACAGAGGGACATGATAGGAGATGGGGGATAATGGGCACCTTATTTATAGGGGGCTGACGTGGAGGGGAGGGGGACACATGGCGGATAATGAGTGGATGTTGAGGTGTGGGACAGACTATATGGAAAGAGGAGGGGCTAAAGGGAAAGGTCCCTGCCACATGGCTAGGTGGGGAATAGGTGGCTAGGAGGGAAATGGCGTAAAAGGCAACACGACGGGGAAGGGGCCCACAGGGTTAAACGAAGAAAGGCAGCGAGAGTCTGGATCGCCTGTGCTTCGTTGATGTGGGTGCTATGATGATGGTCGTTGGAGAGATGCACCCCGGATTTCGGACCCCCCCCCTCTTATTAAAGGTAGAAAGGTGGGGGGGGGGGGTCCGGAATCCCCTCGCTCGCCGTTGATCCAGGCGCTATGATCATGACCGTTGGAGAGATGCGCCCCAGATTCCGGACCCCCCCCCTCCGCTTAAAGGTAGAAAGGCGAAGGGGGTCCGGAATCTGATGCACGTCATTGATCCGGGCGCACGAAATCCTGCCGTCTAGATCTGCTTGACGTTTACCACAGGCGCGTTTGCATTCCAAACTTAGGACAAGTGGGTTTTTAACCCTTTCCTTTGTATTCTAACCCCCTTACAAGAAATATCGCTAACAGGTAGAACCCCTGAACGTCGAAGTCGCGAAGAGACAAGGAACATCAATCTGAGGATGCTTTGGTATCCCTCATGACCATTGGAACTATACCATGGTCAGTCCGATGCTGACCACTCTGGGAGTAAAGAGAAAAATAGATGGCCAAACCCCTGAATGCTTAAGTCGTGAAGCAACAAATGTTGTATATCTATGGATCTACGTGGACCTATCTCGACCATGGGATAAAAGGTGTATTTAGAGGTTTCCAATGAGAGTTTGAGCTTAAGAGCTCCGAGCGATTTCATAGGTTGGAGAGGCTAGAGACTCCCAGAGGCTATTAGTCTGGAGTGATGTGGCACGTTGATATCACCTAGGGTGACGTGGGCCCATGTTCAACATGCCACATGTCACATTGATTCGTGATTTTTACAGACCTTATATGCCCATTAGGTCGTGACACATGTCACCCATTAATGGGTCCACATGTCATCTCTTCCCTTTACCACGTGTCATCCCCCTTGCGGGTGCTCGCCTGGCCTAAAGGTTGGTGGAGTACCCAGGACACTGGGAGTTAAAGACTTCAGGGAACTTGGGATGTTGGAATGATGGGGTAAATCAAATGAAGGCCTAAACCTACCTACCCCTACCTCTGCATTTAACACGCCACCACATGTAAGTGTGGACCCTTCAAGAGTCTGGGGTTTTGGAACTCCGGAGGTTTGGGGTGGTGTATTGAATAAGTTGAAAGGGACGAAGGCCCAAACCACGTGGCAAGATTTCAGGGTTTTGGGACTCGAGAGGATATGTGAATAGAGAAAAAGGGAATTCAACGTCGAAGTGCTGAACGCTGAAATCCCTTAAGCCTGTGCATTAAACGAGGGCACAAATTCCAATCCAGAGCTCGAATTTGAGCATGGTGATAGTTGTTGGAAATATATTGTAGAGAAGAAGAAGATGGAGATCTTGGGAAGAGGATTCAAGATCTTTGAGTAAAAGCAAAGTTTTTATACCCAATCCCTTTAATGGATACCTAAGGGGTTAGGTGCATTACAAAGTGGTATCAGAGCAGGTTACAACACTTGACCTACTTGGGCTCATGAATGAGTCACATAAAAATATTATTAGAGAACTTTTAAGGGGTAACCCCCTAGATTACCACGTTCATAAGAAACTTATCTAAACCACTACTGAAAACATGAATGAAACTTTCTGTTGTTTTTATATGCTTGAAAGTCTGAACTATGTGCTACTAGTGTTCCAAATAAAGATGATGACTTCACCTTACAAATTGTATGTGTTGTTCATAAAATAGTAGAGAATTAACTAACATAAAATGTTTAATCGACACTCAAGTAGTCAGTGGAAAACAAGAAAACTACAATGTAAAGGATGGTGACACACCATGATTTGGGGGAAAGCTCCCACAATTTATAAGAAGAATCTAATGAGAGGAGGGTGGTGGAAACCCCTCCATATTTGGCTGAAACCATAGGAAGCCTCATGGAAGAATTATAGAGTTGTAAGGCTAACAATGAAAGGCTGATAAAATAACAAGAAAATCAATCTGAAATTAATGTAGTCATACTGCAAAGCTTGTCAAATATACAAAGGTAGCTGCAACATGGAACATCAACCACTCATATGGACATACATCATACTAAGAAAGCCAAAAGTCCACCTTAGATACAAAAGCATGGTCCTAAAAGTGGCCACACACAGAGTATCACCTCAAATAAGGCCCAACATGGATCCAAGAGATGCTCAATGGAAGAATTCTCTAGTGAAGAAACAAACAACTCCAAGGAATCTTCTAGTAGAAAGACTAGTTCAAATTCCCAAAGGAGAATAAAGAAGAGGAAACATTCCAAGATGCATGACCCTGAAGAGTTTAAGAAAGCCAAACCACCCACTTTCAATGGAGAAATTAAGAAGAGGGAAGAAGTAGAAGTTTGGCTACTTGGCTTGAAGAAGTACTTCAGAGTCCATGACTACTCTAAAAACTTAAAGGTTTGAATAACCATTTTCAACTTAAATGGAAAGACCTCCATTTGGTGGGAGGACCTTAGGAATGTGAAAGGAATCCATTAGAAGGACTTGTCATGAAAACAATTTGAGAAATACTTAAATAAGAAGTATCTTTCGGAAAAAAACTTTGATGGGAAGACCAAGGAGATCTATGAACTCAAGTTAGGACAACTCACAATAGATGAATATATCAACAAATTTCTTGAGCTTATAAGGTATGTGCCCTATATAAAGGATGAAAAGGAAAATATGCAACAATTTACTAGTGGATTACCTCAGTCCTTCTAGGACATAATTGAATTTGATGAACCCAAGAACTTATAAGATATTATTCGAAAGGAAAGGTATTGCTATGATAAATTCAAGAAAAAGGAAGAACCTCATGAGGACTGGAAGAAGAAAAGTAATTTAGGATTCAAGAAGAAGGGGTTTAGATCCTCAATATTTAAGAACCATGGGAAAAGTTCTAAGATGAGACTTCCTACTAAAAGTGTATATTAGCATAATTTCTCATCTCAGAGTGGTAATAAACCCTTTGGAGTAGCCCCAGGTAAGACGTATACCAAAAAGAGAGAACCCTTGAAATGTTGGGATTGTGGAGAAGAACATTTGCCGAGGGACTATCCACATAGGAAACAAAACAATAGGAGGGTCTAAAACATCTGTTGGCCCTTGGTTATGAAAGGAAGCAGAGAACAAGGAAGAAAAAGTAAAAAGCAAACTTCACAGGACACACAGTGACTGTCATTGGGTCGAAGTGAGAAAAAGAGCGAAGAAGATGGAGTGAAGTATGGGAAAAGAAAATCATTGGAAGAGGAGATTGAGGATGACAGATCAACAAGAAAGAGGGATCGAGGAAAACTCAGCAAATGGAAAAATCCACCATTGGACACTTTGGAGCATCGCACAAGAAGGAAGGAAAGATAGGCTGACAAAGCCCAGAAAAAGTGGATCAAGTTGACCTAGGGTTTTAGACACCTAGGGTTTTGGTAATTAGGGTTTTGACACCTAAGTTTCGGCCTAAGGCTGTCGGTGAGGTATTGTAATGTATAAATAAATATCAAGAGGACCTGGGTCGAGGGGTATGATATTGTTATTGATTTAACTCTATTATTGTGGTGAGAGGTCATTGTATTGTGAGAGAGAAGTGCTGAGGGTGAGAGCCTTTTGGTATTGTAAGGTCTTCAGCTGGGTGCGAAGATCAGATCCTCCAGCTGGGTGCGCAGGAAGGGGGAGAGAAAGAGAGAAGAAGAGAGAGGATCTGCTGGCCAAGAGCGCAGATCAGAACTATAAGATTTATCTTAATATATCATAAGCACAGTTCTATGGACATATCCCTAGAGAGAGGGTGAACCACGCATATTTTGTGTTGTGTGAGTGATTGATGCTCTGATCTCTGTTATTATTGTACTGTTATTTTCATTACTATGTTAGATCAAGATCTATATCTACGTAGAGTAGATCTCGCTGATAAGTGATATATGAATGTTGTAATTGTTGCTATACAAGATCCACTTGATATTCCCCTGGTTGTATACATCTCTTTCCTACAACCCCCTCCTCGCTACTTCAGGTGAGACTGCATTTGCTTCACAGGTGTTGCGGAAAGGGCCAGTAGCTAGGGATTGTTGGTGTGTTGTTGGAGTGAACCCTGGGTCTTCCCCTGTGCCAACAAATGGTTCCATTGTCGGGACAAGAATCTTTGTAAGGGAATGTCAAGGTGGTTTCCATCAAAGACAGATATTCAGAAGTGGATAGAGGATCAAGAGAAGGACTTCGCTGAAGCCCAGAAAAAGAACCCTAAACTAAGTATTGAAGATTGGCTACAAAGATACATATTCACCGATATTCATGAGATCTTCTTTGGAGGAATCCACCAGGAGTTGTTTGAGTGGTTGGCTAGGTTAGTCGATACCCAGTTTGAGATCAGATCTAGACCTCCCGTGGGTTGGACACCAGTGTTGATCCAGAAAGTCAAGAGAGTTGACAACGCTGTATCCAGAGTTGTAGATCACTGGTTTGATAGTAGCATCGGAGGGTATATCACCGAATTTGTTGTTGACATAAGAGAATCATATAGTTAGGCTGAGAGATACTTCTTCAAGGGACCTAGAGGAATTTTTTTGCAATTTCTGAGGCTGAGAATCAAGATGATCTTGCATGAAAACCACATCTTGAAGATACAGTAGATCGACTCGATCTGAGAAGGCTAATGTTCAGAAATTCAGACAGTGACAATGACACAGAAGCAGGACATACTCGTAGTGGGAAAGTATTATGAGGGGGTCACCTTGGGAACTTGTTTAAGAAACAATACGGAGAAGAGGGTTTCTACAGTGGAGAAGAGGTAGATATAATCGACAAAGATAATCCAGAGCCCACTAGAACAGAAGAAGGGGAAGCTGAAAAACTGCGCCAAAGCGAGCCAGAAACCTTAGGAACTACGCGGACTACTGAAGTAAGTAACGGTAATCCTCTTGCTGTCCCAATAGTACCTAGTAGTCAAAATAGTCAGAACCACCAGAGTCCTCAGAGAACTATTACTGGTAGCTCAACATCTATTCAGACAAAAACCCTAGTTAGTTCTATGGCAGATGAAATGAGACTCCCTATATTTAGAGGAGATGGATCTGAAGATCCAAATCAGCATTGGTTTCTGTGTGAATCCGTATGGAATATTAAGAGTATCATCGACGAAGCCATCAAGAGGATCCAGTTCAACACTATGCTAAGGGACCGCACACTGAGCTGGTACATGAAACTTGTCCAAGGACTAGCACAGCCTAAGCCCTTGAATGATATCAAGAATGCGCTAATTGTAGAGTTTAAGAAACCTAAGTCAGAGTCATAATGTATTATAGAACTAAAAGAGATTCAAACAAAGGGTAGCAGAACCTATTTGGGAGTTCGATCAGAGATTTAAGACCCTAATAGGCCGATTAACTTTTCAGATCCCTGATGAATAGAAAAAAGAATGGTTCATCACAAAACTGTTAGCACACATAAGAGTCCCTCTGATGCAGTAGAAGATTGCATCACAGGCAGAAGCTTTGTAGATCACCATGAAGCTTGAATCAACACCGATGGGAAAATATATCTTAGGCATTAGCTAGATCATGAGCCAACTGACTAGTTTGTCTTTATAGGTCGAGGACATGAAGAAAGATAAGGGAAAAGACAAAAGGGAAGACATCTGGTGTGTAAGATGCAGATCTAAAGGCCATGATAAGGAATAATGTCCTTTATTTCATGAGTACTTGGCCTCAGGGGCATCGAGTCCCTTGAAGCAAGTTAACCCACCCTGGTGCGATGTATGCAGAAATAGGCATCGCCCAGGTGAGTGATACTACATGCAAAAGTATGTTCAGACACCCACAAACTTGTATTGTACATTCTGTAAATTAGTGGGGCATGATGATCGATATTGTAGAGCTTATGATATCATGCATGAAAGGTCGAGGGACATATACAAGATTCAAGGTGAAGTACAACAAGAAGGAAACACTCCGCAATACAACTCTCCAGGGAAATGAAACTTCAATCCTCATAGTGGATACAAAGGGCGAGGATGAGGAGGAGGTATGGGCCAAGGATGAGGATAAATAATCTATTACAACTGTGCGCAACCAGGACATTTAGCAAGGGATTGTCAGAATCCTTGCACAACATGTAGTTACTGTAACTCCTTTGAGCATGTCATAGAGGAATTCCCTGTGCTGCTGGCTAAACTTCAAGAAAGACGAGGATCTCAGCAGAACCCACAAATTCAATTAATCAAAGAAGAACCTCGCAAAGCTAATCCTAGATTCACTGTCATTACAAGAGGAGGCCTTTCTATGGGACATGATAGAGCGACCAAAGAGAAGATTGCAGAATACTCATGAGTCAGAAAAGCTACAGAAAAGACCCATATTTTTGATGCAAAGAAAGAAAGGAAAATATTTGAGGAAGCAAGGAAAGAGTTCAAAGTAGATCAAGGGTCTTCTTCAAAAACACAACCATAAATAAGAGAATATGAAATGCTTCATGCATTCAATCAGTCTACTTCTTATATATGTTTATAGACCTTCTTAAAGATGGGAAAGCTCTACATGAACTGCAAAATCTGGTTAAAAAATATGAGCTAGGAAAGATAGACCCCCTATTGAATATGGAAGTACACCAAATCGGTAAGAAGATAAGGACAACTAAGGAATTACACTTGAATGCTCAGATAGGAGAGTACGAGATAGACTATGTGGTCCTCGACTTAGGGTCAGAGGTCAATGTCATGACGAAGCAAACTTGGGCATTGATGGGAAAACCCAAGCTAATATATTCCCCTATTAGGCTTCGCATGGCTAATCAACAAGTTGTCAGCCCATTTGGACGATTGGAGCATGTCCCAGTGGAAATCGGCAGAGTAAGAACCTTTGTAGATTTTGAGGTAATTGAAATTGTTGATGATAGCTACCCTTACCCTGCATTACTAGGAATTGATTGGGCCTTCGACAATTCCACTATTTTTGATCTAAAGAAAAGACGCATGACATTTGAGAGAGATGGCCTTAGGGTCATTGCACCTTTAGATCCAAATGAGGGCCCACGATATAAAAAACCTATCAGAGAAGAAGACCACACATTTGAACTGGAAATCATCTACAAATTAATATCCAGACAACATGATTATATCAACCCTATTGCTGATGGAAACCTGAGCTGGTGAAGTGACAACACGTGTTCATCAGAGTCAAAAGAAGCATTGGATAATTGGTAGAACCAGATGTATGAAGTATCCACAAGAAGATGTGCTCGACTGACTAGAGAAGTTCGCTGGATTGGTACAAACATAAGTAACTTACCTACCTTTGATGGTCTGAATCCCCTAGAATCCTTCTTGATGGACTTTGAAGTAATTGTACCAACACAACAGAGGCTATTGGATATGGACAAGGCCCTGAAAGCCACACCAGCAAGATGGTGGGGGACACATAAAAGCAATATTACAGACTGGACACAATGCCGAGCCTTGATGACAGTGTCGTTTTCAACACAAGTAGGAATATGAAAAGTAAGATACACAGGTCGAAGCTTCCTAAAGGACCATATACGAAGCTACGAAGAGGCCTAGAGTGACATTCCTAGAGAATAATGGGTACACAAATTCGTCAATACGCTAGATACCGCCTTGATTAAATGGTACCTTCAAGCAGATCTGCGCCTCGTCATTGCAGACTGGGAAGGTATGACTCATAATTTTGAAATCACATTTTTATTTGAAAGTGAATACCCTTCAGTAGACCAAGAATTACATATTGTAAGACCAAAAGTGTTTGAAGAGGCATTTATCCTCCCTTGGGCACCAGAAGAGGACGAATGGACCGTGCCACTCTAGAAACTGCAGGTCTGCTGCAACATTAATGCTGACGAAGACGATGATCCAAGGAAGGTGAATATCATAGAAATAGAAGGCCAGAGAGATGTGGAAGGACCAGGAGTTTAATTTCCATTCATTGGTCAACCGATAAATATAAATAAAGTCAATATTGGGACAAAGGAGACACGAAAGCTTGCCAATGTCAGAGATTACTGGGACGCTGCTACCATTGACAAAATTACAGAATTATTACACGAGTATCAGGACTTGTTCCTGACCAAGTTCACTGATATGAAGGGTATCAAAGGACCTATGGGAGAGATGAGAATACCTTTGAAACTAGATGCGAATCCAGTCAAGAAAAGACCCTACAGATTGAACCCGAAATATAAGGAAAAGGTGAGGATTAAGCTCGCCAGAATGCTGGAAGCAGGGATTATTGAGCCTGTCGAAGAGTCGGAGTGGATTATCCCCATGGTAGTGCAAGATAAGAAGACAGGTTAGATCAGGATCTGCGTAGACCTCAGGAAGATGAATGATGCTTGTCTACATGATCCTTTCCCTACACCATTCACAGACAAAGTGTTGGATAACGTGGGAGGCCAAGAAGTATTTTCTTTTACAGATGGGTTTTCAAGATACCATCAGATCCGCATCACCAAGGAAGACCATCATAAGACTATGTTTTCCACAGAGTGGGGATCCTACCAATATACAATAATTCCATTTGGATTGAAGAATGCCCCAACCATCTTTTCCAGGGTGGTGGTTAAAGCGTTCAAAGAATTTTTGCATAATTTTTTAGAAGCATACTTTGATGACAGGACTATTTTTAGTTTGTTGAAAAATCATATTGAATGTCTAAGGCTAATGCTTTATAAATGATGACAGTGTCAAATTGCTTTGAATTTGAAGAAGTGCATCTTCTTCTCACCATTTGGAGTATTATTTGGTCATATTGTATGAAAGAAAGGATTGTTGGTGGATCCATCCAAAATTTCAATTATAGTTGATTTGCCACCTCCCACCTCAGTCAAACAACTGCGCACTGCGCTAAGACATACTGGCTATTATAGGAAATTTATGAAAGAATATGCTCAGATTACTGCGCTAGTGGAGAAGTTACTAAAGAAAGACTGTAATTTTAGTTGGATAGATAAATTCCAACAGAGCTTCGACACACTAAAACAAAAGATGGCGACTGCGCCTATTCTATTCTTTCCAGAATGGAGCAAGGAATTTCATGTGCATGTTGATGCATCTTCTATTGCATTAGGAGAAATACTAACACAACCTGGAGAAGGGGACATTGATCATCCATTAGCATTTTCCAGTAGAAATCTATCTACAACTGAAATTAATTACACCACTACAGAAAGAGAAGGATTAGCCATGGTGTATGCATTACAGAAATTTTGCCACTACTTGTTGGGATGGCACTTTAAAATGTTTACAGATCACTCCACGCTGAAGTACCTAGTCAACAAGCCAGTGTTGGGGGGGAGAATATGCAGATGGATTCTGCTGTTTCAAGAATATGATTTTGAGATCATAGTTAAGCCAGGAAGAATGAACAAGGGCCTAGACCACCTATCGAGGTTGGAACATGGTGAAGAACCTACCAGCCTAGAGGATACATTACCAGATGCACAATTTCTCACCATTAGAAAGATTGATGACCACTTCGCAGACATAGTTCAGTTCCTGTCAATAGGAATGGCTCCGAGTGAGTACACAATTCCTCAGAAGAAACAACTAGTGGTGCGAGTTGTAAACTTCTCACTTATAGCTAAACAATTGTACAAAATGGGGCCTGATGGGTTACTAAGAAGATGTGTGATGGAGGCAGAGCACCCTATGATCCTCGAAGAATATCATGAAGGCATTGTAGGAGGACATTACGCAAGGAAAGAAACTGTGAAGAAGGTTCTGTGAGCTAGCCTTTGGTAGACTACATTACATAGAGATGCTAAAGACTATGCCAGAGCATGTGATGTATGCCAGCGAGTGGGTAAGCCATCCCGAAGAGATGAAATGCCATTAACACCATATATGAATTTACAATCATTTGAAAAGTGGGCCATTGACTTTGTGGGACCTATAAACCCACCAGGAAAGAACACATGAGAAAGGTATATTATCACTGCAACAAAATACCTGACTAGATGGGCCGAAGCAAGAGCAGTCAAGGACTATAGTGCAACTAAATCTATGCATTTTATATTTGATGACATAATAACCAGGTTTGGATGCCCTATGATCCTTATGAGTGATCAAGGTACACACTTCATCAATAA
This sequence comes from Picea engelmannii, assembly GCA_009831015.1. Lineage (NCBI taxonomy): Eukaryota > Viridiplantae > Streptophyta > Pinopsida > Pinales > Pinaceae > Picea > Picea engelmannii. The sequence goes on from ML776788.1 coordinate 1,059,055, forward strand.
GACAGTTGAAGCCCTGACTGAAGAATTTGCAGTCCACCATCATAAGAGCACACCTTACCATCCATAAGCAAATACAATAGTTGAAGCATACAACAAAATCCTGGAGATAGAATTAACAAAGATTTGCAGTGTGAATAGGGATTACTGGGATTTAAGAGTACCAACAATACTCTGGGCCTATAGAACCACTTGCAATAAATTAACAATGCAGACCCCCTTCAAGTTGGTCTATGGTCTGGAAGCTGTTGTCCCGATGGAGTACTTGGTACCAAGCTTAAGAATTGCTACATTTACAGACATGGACGATACTGGCGCTGTTCATGAGAGGCTAGCATAGTTGGTCGAACTAGAATAAGACAGATTCATCGCAAGCTTCCATCAACAAGTTCACAAGGAGCGAGAAAAGGCCTATCACGACAGATAGATCAAGAAGAGGATATTCAAACAAGGTGATTTAGTACTAGTATATGATAATAAATTATCAAACACCCTAGGAAGTTTAGGACACATTGGCTCAGACCATATGAGATTGCCTATGTTACAGAAGGAGGAGCTGCGTAGCTGAAGACATTGAAAGGAGACTGGAAGGAAGGCTTGGTGAATGGGAGTCAGCTGAAGTTGTACTATGAAAACCAGTTGCCTCGTAGCTCTCAGTAGAATCAAGGAGACAAGGGTCTAGGTACCAGGTGTAGTTGAAATTGGGTACCAGACACAGAAAAGATAGTTTTCATAAGGATGGAAAGGAGGCATAAAGCAGAAGGCAAGGACTGCACTACGTAGTCCAAAGTCAAAGTAAAACAAGAAGATAATATTTGAAGTGCCTTAGGACAAGTCAAAGGTGAGTGTTGGGGGCCTGTTGGCCCTTGGTTATGAAAGGAAGTGGAGAAAAAGGAAGAAAAGGTAAAAAGTGAACTTTGTGGGAGACATAGTGACTGTCACTGGGTCGAAGTGAACAAAAGAGAAAAGAAGATGGAGCGAAGTATGGGAAAAGAAAACCGTTGGAAGAGGAGATCGTGGATGACAGATTAGTAAGGAAGAGGGATCAAGGACAACTCAACAAACAGAAAAATCCACTGTTGAATGCTTTGGAGCACTGCACGAGAAGGAAGGAAAGATAGACTGGTGAAGCCGAGAAAAAGTGGATCAAGTTGACCTAGGATTTTAGACACCTAGGGTTTTGGTAATTAGGGTTTTGACACCTAGGTTTCAACCTAAGGTTGTCAGTGAGGTATTGTAGTGTATAAATAAATATCAAGAGGACCTAGGTCAAGGGGTATGATATTGTTATTGATTTATCTCTATTGTTGTGGTGAGAGGTCATTGTATTGTGAGAGAGAAGTGTTGAGGATGAGAGCCTTCTGGTATTGTAATGTCTTCATATGGGTGGGAATATCAGATCCTGTAGCTGGGTGCGCAGGAAGGGGGAGAGAAAGAGAGAATAAGAGAGAGGATCTGCTGGCCAAGAGCACAGATCAGAAGTGTAAGCTTTATCTTAATATATCATAATCACAGTTTTGTTGACGTATCCCTAGAGAGAGGGTGAACCATGTATATTTTGTGTTGTGTGAGTGATTGATGCTTTGATATCTATCATTATTATACTGTTATTTGCATTACTGTGTTAGATCAAGATCTATAGCTGCATAGAGTAGATCTCGCTGATAAGTGATATATGAATGTTGTGATTGCTACTATAAAAGATCCACTTGATATTCCCCTGGTTGTAGAGATATCTGTCTTGCAACCCCCTCCTTGTTGCTTCAGGTGAGACTGCATCTGCTTCACGGGTGTTTCCGAAAGGGCCAATAGCTAGGGCTTGTTGGTGCACTGTTGGAGTGAACCCCGGGTCTTCCCCTGTGCCAACAACATCCAAGAGGCTACCACAATCAATGATGTGGTTAGGAGCATGCCACAAATTTATACAACCTTGGATAATAGACAAGATGACCACCAAGCTTCAATGGTGGATATGGAAGGTATGATTGCCGATCAACTAGTTTCCATTTTGATTGAACCTAGTTTTAATATGAGTTATGTTTCCCCTCAAACCGTTGAGAAATGTAAATCACAAAAAGTAAAACATGCTAAATCATGGCTGGTAAAACTAGCCACTATAACCAAAATAAAGGTAACATAGGTCATACTAGCATGTCAATTTATTATGAATGGATTACCCACCCAAGCAACCCTAAAGATGCTCCCTTTAGGATCTTATGACATGGTGATTGACATGGATTGGTTGACTACCCATAAAACCAAGTTGGACTTTCAAAATAAAACTTTGGAGTGTGAAGATGATGAAGGGAGAAAAATAACCCTACAAGGAATTCAAAATCCTATCTCAGTGAGACAAATATCATCCCTTCAAGTGAAGAAGTATTGTAGAAAAGGATTTCCTTTGTATGCAATAAGAGTGTTGAAATCTATTGAGAACAATCAACCAAGCTTAGAGGACCATCCCATATTAAGAGAGTATAAATATGTGTTTCTAGAAGAGGTACCAAGTCTACCTCCAAGAAGAGATATTGACGTTTCAATAGAACTTGTACCAGGAGCGGTGCTAGTGTCTAGAGAACCCTATAGAATGAGTACACTAGAGCTAGTTGATCTCAAAATACAACTGAAGGAGATGTTGGAAAAAGGCTACATTCGACCTAGTGTGTCTTCAAGGGGAGAACCAACCTTTTTTGTGAAAAATAAGGATGACACATTCAAGTTGTGCATAGACTATAGACAACTCAATAAGATGACCATTAAGAATAAGTATCCCTTGCCAAGGATCGTTGACTTGTTTGACCAATTAAGGGGTGCTACAATTTTCTCCAAGATTGACTTGAGGTTTGGATACCATCAAGTCTGAATTAAGGATGAAGACATCCACAAAACAAACTTTAGGACAAGCTATGGTCACTATGAATTTGTGGTGGTGCCATTTGGACATACCAATGCACCAACCACTTTTATGAGCTTAATGAATAATGTACTCAGTAAGTTTTTGGATAGATTTGTGTTGGTTTTCATTGTTGATATCCTAATCTATTCTAAGAGTAGGGAAGAGCATGAAGAACATCTCAAGTTAGTGCTTCAAATGCTAAGAGAACATCATCTCTATGCTAATTTTAGTAAGTGTGACTTTTTCCAAAAACAAGTCCATTACTTAGGCCATGTTATTTCTGAAGTAGTGGAAATTGACCTTGACAAGCTCAAATCCATTATGGATTGGCCTACCCTAAAGTATGTATCTAATATAAGATCCTTTATGGGCCTGGCATGATACTATAGAAGGTTAATAAAGGGATTCTCCAAGATCGGTTTCTCAATCACCTCCCTTCAGAAAAATGAAGTTAAATTCATTTGGAAATCAGAATGTGAAGAGAGATTCCAACAGTTGAAATACCTTCTAACCAATGCACCTGTGATAAATATTGTAGACCCAAACAAGGAATTCCTTGTGTGTACAGATGCCTACAAGGAAGGGATCAGAAAATTCCTTATGCAAGAAGGACATGTGATTTTCTATGAATCCATAAAATTCAGTGAGCATGAAATCAATTATGTGACCCACTATTTGGAATTGGCTATCATAGTACATGATTTAAAACTTTGGAGGCATTACCTCATGGGTAGAATATTTGTGCTTATGACAGACCATAGTGGGTTGAGATATTTGTTTGATCAACCAAAACTCAGTGCTAGACAAGCTAGATGGATGGCTCTCCTTAGTGAGTTTGATTTTGAAATCAAACATATCAAAGGAAAATAAAATAGGGTGGATGGTGCCCTTCATATAAGTATGAAAGTGATTCACTTGGTATTTGTAAGCACCTGTGAATCAGACGTCAAGGAGAGAGTCAAAAGTGCATAAGAAAAAGATTATTTTTTCAAGACTGTGAAGTCATACTTAGAGAAAGAGCCCACCGGGCTGAAGTCTGAGGCTTATCAATTGCTGAATGATGGTCTAATAACTTACAAAGTTAGGTTTTATATTCCAACTTGTGACGACTTGAAGAGGTTCATAACAGATGAACTACACAAAATACTATATACCGGTCATCCTGGTTATCAGAAAATGATCACAATCACTAGGAAAATATTTTATTGGCCATATTGAAAAAGTACATAGATGATTAGTTAGCTAAATGTCTATAATGTCAGTAGGTTAAGGTAGAGCACCGACATCCAACAGGGTTGTTTCAGCCCCTACCAATCCCATAATGGAAATGGGAAACCATCTCCATGGATTTCATCACAGGGTTACCAAAATCAATCAAACAAAATAATGCCATCGTGTTAGTTGTGGAAAAACTGAGCAAGGATTCTCACTTTATTCCCATCAAATCAATTTTCAAGGCAATAAATATTGCCATTATTTTCATGAAAGAAATATTTAGACTGCATGGCATGCCTAAGGAAATCATATCCGACCAAGATACAAAATTTACTTCAATTTTTTGTAAATATTTGTTTGTTGGTTTTGAAACTAAATTTCTATTTAGTACAACCTATCACCCTCAAAATCATGGGAATATAGAGAGGGTAAACCAAGTGTTACAGGAAATTTTAAGGATGCATATAATGCATCATCCTAAGAAGTGGGAATACTACCTACCACTGGTAGAGTTTGCTTATAAGAATGGCTATCAAGAGTCATTGAAGATGAGCCCTTTTGAGGCCCTCTATGGTACAAAATTAAATATTCTAATCAACTGGAATAACCCAGTAGACATAATTACAATAGGGCCAGATATGATAGAGAAAATGAAACAAAAATTAGTTCAGATAAAACAAAGTTTGAAAATAGCTCAGGATAGACAAAAAATCCACGTAGATAGAAAAAGGACTCCTAGAGAGTTCAAGGCAAGGGATCATGTGTATCTCTGAGTTAGTCCCATAAAAATTTCCTTGAGAATGGGAGCTTGTGCCAAGCTGACACCTTAGTATTGTGGACCCTTTGAAATTTTGGATAAAGTGGGAAATGTAGCATACAGACTAGCACTTCCTCCCATAGTGAAGGCACGTAATGTTTTCCATGTTTCATTACTGAAGAAATATGTACATGATTCTAATATCATAATTGATTGGTATGTGATTTAGGTGGAACCAGAGGGAGAATTCCTACTAGAGACACAATGCATAATAGACAGGAAGAAAATCCCACTCAGGAACATAACCATTGCACAGGTCAAGGTGCAGTGGAAACACTTTGGTCTAGATGAAGCTACATGGGAAATGGAGGATGCTATGAAACATACATACCCATTTTTGTTTACTTCTGTACATACAGAGAATATCGATAAGTAGAACATCGAGGACAATGTTCCTTTAAGGGGGAGGGGATTGTAATACCCCTATTTCCTCCAACTTGTAAATATAACTATAATTTTCAAAAAGACTATGAGTAGACTGAATATATGTGGATGTTGGAATTGGTGAACCTTTTTGTTATAAAAGGTAATGTATGTATTTCTGTTATTAAATAAAATGGATAGTGTTACATAAATCTTGAGGGGGTTTACCAAGGTATATAATGATGCATGTGAGAGATGGTGAGGGGAACCAACAATGGTTGAGATGACCCCCACCAGACTAGTACCTTACTGGATTTAAATTATTCAGACCTAGAATAGTCCTCTGACCCATAAAAACAAATTACCAGTCATGCTGGTAGTTGAGAAGTCCTCCTCAAGAGTCAATGAGGAGATGGGCAAAGTACTCATTTGAAAAAATTCCTCACTTGACCACAAAATGGGGATTTATACCCATGCAATCATGCTAAGGAAGATAAGAAAAGAATGGAATTCATGGGTAGATAAGAGGAGACGAGGGAAATGAGTCTAGAGACCATTTATCTGAAGAGGGAGAGCATGTGAAACTATCTAGTTCGGAAGAGAACTGAAAAACGAGTTTGTTCTGGGTACATGAATTTGCTGGGAAACATCTTCAGTCCAAGATGATAAATGGGGTTGCAAGAAGATGAGTGATTGAGGAGGCACTCATCACAGATCCCGTTTCTTGGTAGAGGGAGAAAGGATTTGCTAAATTCTTGTGGGAAGAGGAGAATGATCTCCATCCTTGGTTATTTCTGAACGAGAAGGAAGAGTCTCTCTCTGAGCATCATGATCTAGCTAGGGGGTGTCCAACAGTAAATCCATCTAGGAGTGGCTGTGCCTACAGTTGGGTGGAAAAGGGCACCCCTCTCAACAGTTGCTTCACTATTTGGTTTCTTGATAAGTATTCTTATACCTTGTGTAATAGAATTGAAATGATGGTTGGATGTTTGTTTCTATGACTAAAATTTGCATTATTTTGTTAATAATAGAAATGATTGTTGTTCTTTTGTAAACCCTTGCATTTGAATGGTTTCTATTTTTTTTGCTTAGAAGTAGGATAAATATTAGATATGGGTCTTCAAATAAATTTAGGAATAAGTTTACGATCTTTGTACTGGTTGGAAAATCCTTAAGGGAATTCTCCCAATTGTTGATTAAGTAACGTAAGAGTTGGGGTAGAATTCACTGGAACACCTCAGTCCTATCAACCCCTCAAATTTGCCTTCACAAGTTACTAAATTTGAGCTCTGTGAAGGGAGGGCACCTCATTCAAACCATTTGTGTGTGTGACCAAAGGATCATGTCCATGAAGCTAACCAAATCATGACTAAGAGTTGAGTGTGCAACCTCGAGACTTCTCAGGGAATCCATATGACCAGGACCTTGGAACCCTTCACTAGGTCTGAAATGAGCCTATCTATTTTGGCTTCGGAACTTTGGGAGTCCAAAGCTCCAGGACGTTATGAATTTACAATATTTGAAACCAATCGAAGGCAACCTATTGGTACAATTACCAGTGAGGTTGACCGACATCTGGCGGTTTCCTTAATCGTGACCTTGGGATCTCTCCCACCGTTAAATGATGACCCACTTACCAGTCGTGAAGTAACACGAGCCGTAGATTTGTGGATACTCAGGATCTTCCTTGACCATTGGATCTATGTCATGGTCAGTCCGATGTTGACCACTCTGAGAGGAAGGGAGTGTTAAACGAGTGGAACCCCCAAATGCCAAACTCACTAAGTGATGTGAACCATAGATCAAGGGATGCTTTGGGATCTCCCCTAACCATTGGATCTACGGCATGGTCAGTCCTGCGTTGACCACTTTGAGAGAAAGGGAGTGTTAAATGGGTGGAACCCCCGACCGCAGAAGTCGCAAAGCAATGAGGACCATCGATTTGAGGATGCTTCAGTATCCCTCTTGACCGTTGGATCTAGACTGTGGTCAATTTGATGTTGACCACTCTGGGAGTAAATATTAAACTAGACGACCAAACCCCTGAATGCCGAAGTCGCGAAGCAACAAAGGCCATAGATCTATGGATATCCATGGACCTATCTCAATCATGGGATAAAAGGGGTATTGGGAGGTTTTTGACAGGATTTTGGGCTTCAAAGATCCAGGTGATTTCACAGGTAGGAGAGGAAAGAGACTCCCAGAGGCTGTTAGTTCGGAGTGATGTGGCACACTAACGTAACCTAGGGTGACGTGGACCCATGTTCAACATGCCACATGTCGCCTTGATTCATTATTTTTTACAGACCTTATACACCCATTAGACTGTGAAATGTGTCACCCATTAATGGGGCCATGTGTCATCTCTGCCCTTTGCCACATGTCATTCCCCTAGTGTGTGCTTGCTTGGCCTAAAGGATGGTGGAGTACTCGAGACACTGGGAGTTCGAGACTTTGGGGAACTTAGGATTTTGGAAATATAGGGTAAATCGGTCGAAGGTCCAAACCTACCTACCCTAGCCTTTTCATTTAATGCACTACCAGGTGTAAGTGTGGAACCTTCGGGAGTCCAGGGTTTCATAACTCTAGAGGTTTGGGGTGGTGTATTGAATAAGTCGAAAGGGAGGAAGGCCGGAACCACGTCGCATGATTTCAGGGTTTCGGGACTCCGAAGGATATGTGAATAGAGAAAAAGGGCATTCAACTCCGAAGCACTGAATGCCAAAATACCTTAAGCCTGTGTGTTAAATGAGGGCACAACTTCCAATCCAGAGCTCAGATTTGAGCACGGTGACAATTGTTGGAAAGCTCTTGACGAGCAGAAGAAGATGGAGATCTCGAGAAGAGGATCCAATATCTTTGAGCAAAAGCGAATATTTTATACCCCATCCCTCTAATGGATACCTAAGGGGTCGGGTGTGTTACAACCTTCCCTCTAATTGAAAAGTAGGTAGCTTGGAATATTGGAAGAGGGAATAAGGTGAGAGTACAGGAAGACCTTTGGATTGGTTGTAAGGGAAATTTCATACAATCTAAAGCTTTGATAAGAAATCTCCATTTCAAAGGGATTTAGTCCTTGAAAGATGCAACAATGAATGATGGTAGGGATGTATGGGCTCAGGGATGGAAGTTGGTAGAAGACTTGAATCTACATTGTGTAAAAGATGAGGAATAAAAACATTTTATAAAAGTTTTAGCTGCAAGTGTAATGAATTTTTTTGATCAACAAGACCTATCCAAATGCGCTAAAAATTAGTTGTCTGGAGAATATACTATGAAATTGGAGTATTTAGAAAATATGGAAGAAGATCAAGTTAGAAAAAGAGTCTAATGGTGGTGGGTAGTTTGGAAGATAAAATTCCTACTAAAAGATAAAAAAATTCTTTATTTAGTTTTAGATAACAAAATTCTAGCTTGGGAGAATTGCCAAAATAGGAACATGCAGGGTCTTGGGAGATACAATTTATATAAGGGAAATGGGGAATTTGTTGATCACTTTTTTTTTATTGTATCTTTTTTAGATTAGTTTGGTTTGAAATTCTTCACATTTCAAGTGGTAGAAACAAGCGGGAGTAGAGGACCATGGTATATTGCTAACAAATTTGAAAAATCCTTTAGGGTTTCAACATGTTTTGTGGTCTAGGGTATTTAGGTTTGCAGGAATAAAATTATCTTTCAAGGCATTGAGATAATCTCAACATGGGAATTTCATAAAATCAAGTGTGATTGATATGGTTGTTGGACATCAAAAAAATAAAAGACAACTAGAGTTCTAAGGGAATCTTCTATCAACTATGATTAGGCATAAGGTTTTTTTGATGAAGTGTTGGTGCAATTATTTGCATAATATATTACCAAACATAAATTATCAATCGGGATTCGTAATCAGTAGATTTGATGCACTATATGTGTCGATAACAGATAGGTTCCTATGTCTATTTAGTATAGATTAGATAAGAAAACCAACACACTCTTAAAAATAATAATCTTCACACAACTCAAAATATGGAAAGAAAAACTCATAAACAAGCAAAAGATCTTGCCTAGGTGATGGGCCTGTTCATTGATGGCTCATGAAAAGAAAAGATGAACTTTGATTCTATTCCCTGAAACAACTAAACTAATAAGTGGGATGCTCCATTAAAGCTCATGTATGGTGAAATATGGAGATCCAACTGTTCTTGCATTACCACACTTCGCAACACATTAGAATAATGAAATCAAACAAAATAACATGAAATGAAAATAACAAGTACATGAAGTGAAAATCTACACTAAAAATTTACAATAAGCTTACCAAGCTGGATCGGTGGCCCTTGTCGATGCCAACATGGAAGCTTTAGATCACCAGATGCTAACTTCTATGAGACACAAGATCACTGAATCCAAACTTGCATTAATCTTCAATATGTAGGTTTACAAAATGAGTCTCTTCATGAATCCAATCTACATCATAACAATTCTCCTCAAGAACCTATCTCATAACAATTCCCTTAATCTACATAATAATGAATCCTCTTTTCAATATACATTATAATGATTCTCATCCCCCCCTCTCATGAAGAAAAGTCACTCTCTTTTATACACGAGATCTTTGAAAAGGAGATAAACATCTCATAATTACAGATCCACTTTTCTCTCAACCCATTTCCCTTTATTACAAAATACAATCCCTTCAAATCCTGACACATATCTCTCATATTTCTTGGATAAGATATGACAACTAAATCTCCATGATCTTCTCCTTGGATTAGGATTGAATTATCTTCTCAAATCTTGAAACGGTGGAGGAAGTATTCGAGAATTCTTTTGAATTAATCCTTCACATATCCCTACACATGATAAAGTTCACACATTTTTGAGATATATATGAAAACATGTCAATTTTCTAATATTTAATCACAAATTCCCTTTTAATACTAAATAAATGATTTGGAAAATAATAAGGTTTAACCCATATTTAATTATGAAAATGGTATCATGAAAGGTTA